>JAODAL010038949.1:0-38593 GCA_025379985.1 Phyllomedusa bahiana | reverse complement strand
GGGGAATTTTCCCCCGCACACCCTGGTGGGTTTCCCCAAACGTATGCGAGACCCACGGACTTTAAAATCACTTAAACCCACAAAAGGGGTTTCGCTTAAAAAACTGTTTAATCATAATTTTTTTACCTGTTTGTGATGAGTACATACTCCCCCTTTAAAATAACGTTTGAACATTGGCCACAGCCAAGAAAAGGGTAAGTGCCTGTTCTTTGAGATTTGTAAAAAGGTTTGTCGGGCATTTTAAATAAAGCTCCCACACTGCTCGAACACTTGTCTCAAGGTTTGGTGACCTTTTGTAACGCTAATTGGGGGGAGCAAAATCCTCATCCTGGGATGCTTGAGTAATAAGGCCATGTTTACGGACACTCCTTGTATTTTTTCAAAAAAGGGGGGATATATTTTTGTACACATGCAATACGTTTTATTTTCCCGCCCTTTCTTTTTCTGGATTCCTGTTCCTCCAAAAGACTCTCCCCCTTCAAAAGGGCTCTGGATATCCCCCCTGAAAATCTATGGGCATTTCCCCTATCCCGGATATCTCGTATGGGTTTTAAAACGTTCAAACCTATCAAACCCCTTAAATTGAACCTAGGAGGGGTTTCTTACAATTTTGGGTGGTTACTACGATACTAAGAGGCATTGCGGGGCTTGGTTTTATAAAGATCAAAATGTGTAAACCTGTGGGAAACCTTTCCCAACAAAGTTTTAAAAAATTGACCTCCAATTATCTAATTCGGTAAAACCATTCAGAATTCAACAAACCCAAAAGGAGGCTCTGGGCCCCCCCATTGCCCAAAAAATTTCATCAATGAACGGACCCATAATTTTGCGGGTCTCGAAATAAAAGATTAGCATAGATGTGGTTTCCTCCAATCTGACTTTTTGCTTTTCATTGGGGGGGGGCCCTATTGGATTTAGGCTGTCCCTCTCTTTGGATAAGAAGCGCCCCAAAAAGAAAAAGTTTCACCAATTATTTGGAGTAACTCCAGACAGAAATCTCTCTTTTACAATTCAAATTGACCCTTTTTTTAGTAATTTCCTCGTTGCCTAATTTCCCTTTCCATGTTTAAACGAGCATAGAGGTTTGTTACATCTATGTCAACGAAAAAACCCCTTTGTAAGTGCGGGACGCTTTTAATTTATCCAAAAATCATTTGTCTAAAACAAAAAATTTTGTTTGACGACACTGGGGATAGTATTTTAACCCAAAAAAATTGCCAAAAGGGGACAGAATTGATTCTGTCATGCCACAAATAGGGGGTCCCGGGGATTATCCTACCTTTTATGATTTAGGCAATACGAGAATACTGGAGTAATAGGATTTTTTTAGTTAAATAGTTAATTTTAAAAAAATTGGAATATTTTTTTTTTTAAAAACGTTCCGTATTCTTTTTTCAATTGTATGTCAAAATTTTTCATAAATTACAGTATCCGAAGTTGATTTTTAATCTCCGTAAAAAACTTTCTCTATCCAAAAACCTATGCCCCGCCTTTATGGGCCACTTGATAGTTATTGAGGCGTTATTTTTGGAAGATTTCCAAGCCACCATTCCCAGTTGTTATATTAAGAGGTATTTAAGTTTAACCTTGTTTGCTTTGTTAAGTTTTTTTAAAACTCTCTTTGTAAGAGCTAATTTCTCTCCCGGGGGTGATTATTTTTGGGGGGCAATACTTGCTTTTATTAAACAGACCAATGTTTTAATGACAAAAAATTCTGGTCTGTAACCCTGAAATTTTTCATCACCAAATTGGGCCTTTAATCGAATGTCTGGACCTTGTAGTTCTTGTTTTTCAAAAAAGTATTTAGAGGCAATTGGACCAAAAGATAACCCCTTTTGTATGAGGGGAAAAAATCAGGGGGGGATAAATTATTTTGAAAAGTTTAAAAAACAAGTGATTCCCTTTCCTGTGACCAAGTCCCCCATGTTGGGAAATGTTAATAAAATTTTTCTTCCTCCCCCCCCTCCTCGTTTTCCCCGAGATTTGCGGGCCCCGCCTCGGCCCGACCTAAAAAAAGGGGATCCTAAAGAGGAAAGCAAGGTGTCACTCTCAAGGATGAAATTTTATAAACCAGAATAATACTATCTCCATGGATCGTCCCATTGCCATCTAAAAAACATTTTTTTTAACGGGGAAAAACCTCTAAATCTCCGGGGAATTTTTTTCCCTTTAATTGGATTCTATATTTTCCTATTTCCTCAATAAATTTTTTCTGTTTTTTTTTTTAATTTACCCAATCCTCTTCTGGGACAGATACAAACTGTTCTTTATACAATTAAAGGGTTCGATACTCCATTTTTAAAAGGGGTCACCAGTACGCTTTTCCCCGCTGATATAAAATCTCGCGCGATTCACTGACACACAGTTCCGGCCCCATCACCCCTTTTACACCGCACGCTCGGGTAAATTTCTGAGATTTTTAGTTTTACTTACCAGTAATGTTATTCATTGTTCCCTTTATTATTTTATGGATATTGGGGGGCTGCTGTTTGTGCAAATTTACTTGGGATAGAGCACAATATTTTAATTGTGGCACTATCTAGACTGTTTTCCCATTTTTTGCTCAGAATGATTTATGCATTACTTTTAAAATAGTATCCATAAAAAAAATATATGGTTTATATGGACATCATGAACATATTTATTTGGGGGCCTTTACATAAAAAGTAAAAATACCTTATACTAAAATCGTGGCATATGTTTGTTACTTTTTAGATTAAGGGATTGTGATCTGGACGCATAAGGAAAACTACTATGATATCTCTTAATGATTTTTTTTAGCCCGGGTTAGTCCCGTAATTTTTTCATGATAAAAGCCGTTTTTCCTGGTAAATAACTATCTTATTTTTCATGTAAATTGTAAAGTGAGAAAACGTTTTTTTTAATAAAAAAATTTTTTTTATTGTCATTAAACATATATTTTTTAAATTTTTTGTCATGCTAACAATTTGTTGTTAATGTTTTATTTTTTTTTAGAGATTCGGTGAAAAAGGTCCATTTACCCCCCCCCCCCCCCCCCCCCCCGAAATTAACAAAATAACGAATCTAACATATTAAAAGGAAATAATTGACCTGTATTTTATGAAGCGGAATGATTATCATTTTATTTAAATAAAGTTTGTTAAATAAAAACGAAATATTGGGTGCAACCTTTTTACATAAAGGAACTATTAAAATTTTTGGTTTTGCACCTACTTTTTTGCCCCTGATAGAGTGCCAAAGACGATTCTTTCTATATTGTATGTGTAATAAATTGTTATAAAAGTAGTGTTTTTTGTGAAAATTTTTTAGTGTATGTGATATAGGGGTTTTTAGTGGTTTGTAAGCGTGTGTGAATTTTATATATATATACACATAATATATAGTGTATAAATGTGATGCGTGTTTTTATAGCGTTGGTGTGTTTTTTTATTTAATAATCACATATAATATAATAAAATATTATGCAATAAGTTATGCAGGTTTTTTTTTTAGCAATGTGTGTGATAAATGAGTGTAGGTATATAAAAATTTTTTATGCTTTTGTTTGTGTTCTTTCTATGGCTGGCTGTACTGGACAGTGGGCTACGGGGGTGGGACTGCACTTCTTTCTCACTGGGGACTGGGGCCAGGTCCGTATGTGTCACCGGGGCCCGTTGGTGCCTTTTAAAGGCATGCAACGGTTACTACGCTACAACAAGGTCCCGATGTCCCCTCCCAGGGAAAAGGGGGAGGTAAACACACATTCACTTGTTGCACTGTAGTCAGTGAAAGGGGGACATGGATTGCTACTTTAAACCCTTTCTTTCCCGTCTGGGTTTGCATCCTCCTGAACTTTTTGTCCAACTTTTTTTCATTCACAAAACTTTGCGGATGTAGGGTTTACCTATTTAAAGCTACCTACCAAACCTACTACCTACCTACACAATTGTGGTAGAGAAAGGTATAAAAGGGGATCGCTTGAAGAAAAATATATGCAGTACATAAGTTACCAAAAATAGTACTAGTGTCACTTACCCAGGTGAGACTGAAAAAAATTTAAAAAAAAAAAAATAAAAAATTTTCAGAATTTGTCTTTGTCAGTTGCTTTTTCTGTTGCTATAAAATTGGAATTAAAGGGGGAATAAAAGTCATTATACCCTAAAAAGGAAAAAAATAAAAAAAAAAAAAAACTCACCCCTTAAAATTTTGGGAATTATAAAAACTGTCCAGGGCTAGGACTTTCTTTTTGCCTAACAACCAATCAGTGCTCCCCTCTCATTTTTTTAAGCACTAAAGGTTTTGGGGGTAAAGTAAACATTTTTTCCTTTTTCAATAGATCCCCTCTGTGATCTTCTAATCAGTGTTTCTCACTCCAGTCCTCAAGACCCCACCAACAATCAGTTTTCAGGATTCCCACAGAATGCACGCTATAATGTATCCCTGTGCAAATGCCTGACATAATGTTACCTGTTCGGGATCCCCCACAAAAGCACTACAAAAATGATATCACCTGTCAAAAAAAGCACTGAAAATAAGATATCACCTGTGCAATGCTAAAAAATCCGAAAATTTACCTGTTGGTGGGTCTTGAGGACTGATTTGAGAAACACTGTTTAAATGTTTGTTGAAAAGCATCTCCGATCCCTGTTAAAAGCAGCGGGTGTCACTGAATTTAACAACCTCACCCCCCCTAGAAGGAAGTGAGCCTCTCCATAGAAAACTTACCAACAGCATGACATATTCATACATTTTTTGTCTTTAAAGGGGTTAAGTGTTTGATTCCAACTAGATGCCGTTATAATCTTTATACTTATTGCTTTATTTATTATTTTATAATGCCATTTAATGATATAAACCCCATAGCAGATATATTATGTCCTTACTACAAACTTAAAATCAGCCTCTTATACAGTATATACATTGCCCAACTAAAACATTAGAGTCACAATCTAAAAACCCCTTAAAAAAAATTAGTAAATTACCTGCCATGTCTATAAAAAGTAAAAGCCCCTTGCTTTGGCAGCATTTTGGCTAAACATATTCTGAAAACACTTGGGGACAATACACTGAAAGGACTTTGTACCAAATAAGAAAAAGAGACATACCCTAAACATTAGCAAAAACCTGCGGGTTTTTTTGCATACAAAAACTTACTTATGGGAAATGACATGTTTCATGAAATAAAAAAAACAGCCACTATAGGGAGGGCATAAGATATACTTAAAATGAACACAACTTCCACCCACTTTCTCTACATGCAAAGAAGTGTAATGGAATGATACTGAACAGCACTACGTGGGCCCCATACACTGGAATAATTATATATAAACACAAAATTTTTTTGAAAACATATTTTAATGAGTGACTGCAAATAAAAAAGAGTGATATTGATGAATTGAAAGTCACGAATTTTTTGATTTTGGGTGCGCTGAAAAAAGGCCTCAAAATTTAAATTTTTAAGGGGTAGGGGCCCCCGGGGGGAAAAATTCTGCTTAAAACCATTTTTTTTTTGATTAGGAAAAATTTCGATAAAAAAATCATTTACAAAGATGAATGTATTGGGGGTAAATAAGTTTTGTCCAGTTGAGAAAATAATTTTGGTTACACTTTATTCTTACTGTCTAATCCAACAACATAGCCTGATTATATAACACAATGTCACAATCCTTTTATAAAAGTTTTAATTAAAAAAGGTAAAATAAGGGATGGAAAATTGAATACCTATTACATCACTTTGCCCTATAAGTTTTAGTAGATGGTCCTGCTTTTTAAAAACCCCCAAACACAGCAATGAATTTAAAACGTCAAAATTCATATGTCCTTTGGGTTCGAATAGAAAAAAACTATGTTTTTCCTCATTTGCTTACATAAACAAACATGCACAATACAAATACTTACACATTCATTTCCCCAATAGACATGGGGGCACAACCTTAGGAAGTTCCTTACCAAGGGTTTACATTTTTTTTTTTAAATTGATATCCAGTAGATTTTTTTGATCTGTTCGTCCTTGCAGGACACCAAGGGGAAACATGTATGAAAACTTCCCGTGTCAAGACATTTTTTGTGTCTTTTTTTTTCATTTAAATGGCCTGAATAATGAATGGTAAAAAGTTGGTTTTTAAAGGTGCTTTGGGGTTTGAGGCACCAGCGATATGTTTGCGGCCACATACTTTGGGGGCATAATAATGTGCCAAACGTGTATAAATGATGCCAGAATTTGACAATGGGTGCTAAAACAGTTTTAAAGAGAACAATTTAGGTAGATATGTATTGGGTTTTATTTAATTTTTATTTTGCACTTAAAAATTTATTTAAGATTATAAGAATTTTAAATACATTTTTTAAAAAGATAATTTTTTTAATTTTTGGGATATTATTTTAGTTTTATATTTTTAGCATTTATTATTAAATTTTATATAATTTAATTTTTTAGTTAAATTTTTTTATAAGTTGCTTTTTATATTTTACTGGGATAAATTGAGAATAAAGGCATTTTTTTTCTCAAAAGCAAATCTCTTCCTTACACTACTCAGCTCAGACAGACCACATTTTAAAAAATTTGGCCCTCTTCCCGTGGTTTTTTTTAACTGAAAAGTTATTGAAGCAGAGCCACGATCATAATTGTCCCCATCCCCTACCCTTGGACACTATGATAACCCCTTTTTTAACTTTAAAGCCAGAACATTTTTTTTTTTCAAACCTAAATGGACTTAAAAACCCGGGGCATTAAAGGGGTTATCTCACCCTGCTGTTTTACAACCACAGCAGTTCAGACTCCAGTAAACATTTTGCACAAGGTTTTTCAAAGCTCTAAAGGGTTTTAATTTTCAGCAAGTAAGTTAACAACTCCTGTCAATCAAAATAAGCAAAACAGCGGGAGTAATTACATCCCTACCCCTGCTTCAGGATTAAGAGCAGAGAGATAACTAGGGGGAACTTTTGGCAAAAGCAGGGGAATAAGATCTGCTCCTAGTCCGGAAGAAATCAAAACCCCCAAAAAGCAATGTATTTGGAATTTATGCTTTATTTAACGTTTTTACAGGTTTTTTAAGATAATCAATGAAACAGGAAAAACCCCCTCCCCCTTAACCATTTCCTTAACCCTTTAATGCCCTTTGGGGCGTATGGTACGTCCCGGGGCTGCTAAGGGGCTTTTGCAGGGGTCGCGCCGCGACCCCCCCCCGGCACAGCCGCCCCGGGTGTTAGGGGGCAAATCGCCGCTAACCCAGGCAGTAACGCCCCGAGTGGCCCCGCCCCGGGCGCTGTTTAACCCATCAGACACCGCGGCAAAGAGGGCCGGGGCGTCTGAATAAACCCGGGGATCGGGGCCCCGCCCCCCGACGGAGGGTTATCGGCACCTGCGCCAATCCGATCACCGGGCTTTGGGGGGGGGAGCCTTGTAAAGGGCTCTCTCACTTACCCTGGCCTTTTTCCCCCCACTTCCGTCCGCAACAGGAAGTGGGGAAACCGCCATCTTTGTACCCCCTAATGCATTGCCTATCAATGCATTAGTTTATTAACAATCGCACCACCTAGTGGTCAAGTAGCATAGGTGGCCTCAATGTTACAGTAAAAAAAAAAAAAAAAAGTTTTAAAGTAAAAACAAAAGTAAAAAAAATTCAAATCCCCCCCCTTTCCCCATTTTACAAGTAAAACATTAAAATAATAAAAAATTACAAAATTTTTTGGTACACCGTGTCCAAAAAAAAGTCCGATCTATAAAAATAAAAACTCATTTATCCCGTACCTAAACCGTTAAAGAAAAAAATTAAAACCCCGCCCAAATTTGTGTTTTTGGTCATTTTACTCACTCAAAAAAGGGAAAAAAAAAAAAAATGATCAAAAAATCGCATGAAAATTCCAAAACTGCTAGCGATGAAAAAGTAACTTCAGCCTGAAAAAAATGCCCCCTCACTGTTGTCCTAGGTGTTAGTAAAAAAAAAGTTTTTGGGCCCAAAAAAAGGCGCCGTGGCGAAAAAAAAAAAGGAAAAAAGGAAAAAAAAAAAAAAAATTTTTTTAAAAAATTTTAAAATATAAAAAATTTAAATTTTTGGGGGGTTTAAAAAAATAAATTATTTTTTTTAAAAATTTGTTTTTGAAATTTTTTTTGGTTTGTTTTTTTTTTTTTTTGTTTTTTTTAAAAAAAAAATTTTTTTTGGGAGGGGGGAAAAACGAACTGTCACCCAAAAAAAAACGCCTGGGGTCCCTTTTAAGGGTTAAAAAGAGATCTAAGTTGATATCAATTGCTTTGTCGTAAGTCAACTACAGGCCAGATTTACACACTGTATTTTGGGTCAGGTTTAATGGGATGTTTTCATGTGGTCTGTGGCTTGTAGCTCACTACAAGGAGATGACCATGATTACATAGTTCTCCCCATTCATTTCTACGGGAGTTCTGACCTATAGTAGAAATAAGGAGATTAGAACACCCCTTTAAATGGAACCTGTCACACTGAGCAAGCAGTCTGATCTGCCAGCATCATGTTATAGGGCAGGAGCAGCTGAGTGGGTCAATATAAAATGTTGTAGGGAAAGATTCAGTATAACTCATAACTTATGGAGTAAAACCTCTGCTTATTCTGAGCTTAGGATAATAGCTATAGCTGAATAATAGCTATATCAGTTTGCCCACTCAAACAAAAAGGTTACCAATCACCAACCGCTGGACTTCTAAGTTTATAATAAGGAGAGGTTTTAATAAAAAAAATAACAAGTAATAAAGAATCTTTTAACCCAAAAGGGCGCATCCCCACGGCATAGAACAAATACCGCAATGAGCGGAGAAAAGCCCTCCCCCTTCACATTGAGAAGCACAGATTCCGTCCGAAAACCGGACGGAAGAATGTGCTCGCTCAATGTTTTGCTGCCGGACCGCCGGCGGCAAAACCGCCCGACGGAAAGCCCGTGCAGTGGGGACTGCTGCATGGGTTTTCCATAGAGCACAATTGTGCTCATTTTCAGCCGGTTTTTCATGCGGTCTGAAAAACCGCAAACCGGCTGAAAAACCGGCCGAAAAACCATGCAGTGGGGACATGCCCAAACTGTATATTAATCTATTCAACTCCTCTTGCTCTATAACCTGATGCCTGTGATAGGTTTTCTTTAAGTACCGTATTTTTCGGACTATAAGGAGCACCGGACTATAAGGCGCATTAACATTTGAGCGCATTAACCCATTGACGAACGTTCATATATAAGGCGCACCGGACTATAAGGCGCACCGGACTATAAACACAGCGCTTTAATGAAAAAAAAGTCAGAGGGGGAAGCCAAACTTTATTCAACACTTTCACAATAACTCTCAACTTGTAAAGTTTTGTAACAAAAATTCAATACACTTACAGTACTTTTCAGTTTCATTCACCCCCCACAAATCCATCAAATTCTTCATCTTCAGTGTCAGAGTTAAACAGTTGCACGATTTCTGCATCAAGCATTCTCGGTCCCCCTCATCATTTATCTGAGTCCAGTCTCGTTGCTGCTGCTTAGCTCTTCAGTGATGATTCCAGCCTTCTTAAAAGCTCGGATATACGGGAGGCTGATACCTTCTCCCAGGCATCCCGATCCACTTGCACATAGTGGCATAACTGGCACGGCGTTCCCTCCCTGTTTTGGGTGAATGTGTGGTTTTCCCCTTCTGTCATCCAATTCTCCCATGCAGCTCGCAATTTAACCTTAAATGCCCTTGTTGACACCAATATCTAGCGGCTGGAGCTCTTTGGTTAATCCCCCCGGAATGACAGCAAGCAGTTGGAATTTGTTTTCTTCACTTGGGCTTTTGACAGTATCGGTCAAATGGGCAACGCATGGAGTCACAGACCAATAGGGATGGGGATTGGTGAAAAAAAATCCATCGGTCTCTTGACATAGACCTCCCTCAGCCACTCACTCTCATCTTCCTCGTCCATCCAGCCCTTTGGGTTAGCCTTGATGATAAACACAGCTGGAAACTGTTCTTTGGGCAAAGTCTTCCTCTTAAAAATGACCATGGGTGTTTAGTTTCTGGCCATTAGCCTGACAGGCGAGAACCACAGTGAAAGAGGACTTTCATGTCCAGTGGTATGTATAGAGACCGTACTGGTCCCTGTTTCTCAACAGTACGTTGTACAGGGATACAAAAGTGAGGGGACCTCATCCATGCTAGTGATGTGTTCTGGCTGGATATTCTTTTCACTTATCTTGGCTCTGCAGTAGGTGCGGAAAATGGCCAGGGTTCTCTTCATAATCCTTTGGCAGCTGCTGGCAGACAGTAGTTCTGGTGCGGATGGAAAAGATTACGCCCTTTTCATGAAACGAAAGCACCATGAAGGACCACCTTGAAAGTCCTTGATCTCCAGTTTGGCCTGCTAATGCTGTGGCTTTGAGTCTAATAGAGACATGGAGCGCTTCTAGCTGCGCTTCTCTGTTCAATAACCCACTGTTTTTAGTTTGTCCTCCAGATGTGGCCACCTTGCTTTGTTTCCTCTGAAACTCAGTTTGGGTCTTCTTTTCCTGGCGCAGGGCATCTTCTTGTTTCCTCCACTTACGCACCATTGATTCATTAATGTTTTAATTCTCTGGCAGCTGCTCTATTTCCATGCTCTCTGCATGACTTATAGCTTTAAGCTTAAAATCACATCATAAGCATGTCTCTTAACAGGAGGCATTTTTCGGGTAAGTGGGTAAATAAAAAAATTTACAGTACGGTATTTTAATGCACAGACAATGTTGAAACACAGAATATTCTGCACACAGAGCTGTACTTATCACCGCACATAGTGACGCTTCTGACTATGGTAGCCGTATAGGCCATTTCATTTTTTCATGCCGTATTGCCGCCGCGGATTGCAGCCGCAATACGGACGAAATTTTCAATGGTCCCTGCCACTTATTGTGCCTTATTTCGCGACGGAAATCACCCGCTTAAAGAATGGGTTGTAAATCCGGCGCGAAATACGCGCCAGTGGCACTTTTTTTGCAACTGATTTGCAACTGATTTGTAACTGATTTCGGAACGTATTTACTATTGTAAATCAGTTGCAAATCAGTTACAAATCAGTGTCACTAAATTAGCTGTAAATACGTTTTCTGAACAAAGACTGAAAAATGAAAACTGAAAGGGGAAGAATTGATTCACATATACGGCGCACCGGACTATAAGGCGCACTTTCGATTTCTGAGAAAATCTTAGGCTTATGTGCGCCTTATAGTCCGAAAAATATGGTAAGCTGACAATCTTAAGGAAAGGAAATAATAATGGAAATAATTCTACTCCTATTTTTTCATTAAGTCCAAGTTTCAATTTAAAAAAATGCAAGAAAAACCATTCAAAACTGAATAGTGTGAACAAAACCATAGAATTTATGTAGGTCGATAACTATCTGCAATAGAGCTTTAAACTTTATTTCAATAAAAATGGAAAACATATAATACTGTCATTTTTCAGCAAAGTTCCTTTGCTTTTTCATTGTTGCAAAAGCTTCATTTACAGAATAATAAATATAAAAAAATTCGCTAAGAAAGCAGCAAGCCACAAAGGCACTGCTTACGTCAGTTTTCTGGTCCAAGTTGAAATTAACAGCCCTGAAGGGGCAAAATGAGGGCTATATGGAGTATGAAGGGTGAGTCAATACCTTAACCCTTTCAGGTCACAGCTAGTTTCGGATTTTTTTTGCTCAAGTTTTTCCCACCCCGCCTTTCAAAAACCTTAACTTTTTTATTTTTCCATTACATAATTTTGTTTTTTGCAGGACACGTGTTTTTTTAATGGTGTATGCCCCAAATCTCACTAGGAAACCCAGAAAAAATGTTGGTGTAATGTGAAAAAAATGCAACTGCACCATTTTGCGGGTTTTTTTTTTTTTGGAGATTTTTTTTTTTAAAGGGTTTGTTCACACAGTGTGTTGAGTCCGTCTGAAAAACGTTTTTAGATGGTTTGGATATCTACGGACCCTAAAGGCCCAAAATGTACTAATAAAAGCAGTATTTTCTTTTGTTTTTACTTTGAAACACGCTCGGCGTTCAACGAGTGATCCCCCGTGGGTTATCCATCTATCAGCCCGTCCAAGAATTGAATAGCGCTGGGTTGATCTTTGGATCCGATCCCCAACTGCTTTTTTGGGATGGGGATTTTCGGACCCAAAACGGATCCTGAATTGGAGCACAAAATCGGTGAAAAATCCCCCAAATGAATGTATCTTTTAATTTTTGGTCGTATGTTGGTAGATACCCCAAAAGTGGGAAATTTTATTTAAATTTTTTACTTTTAAAAAAATAAAAAAAAACTTTATTGTTTTTTTAATCATGGATCTGGTGAGGCTCCTTTTGCAGGATGAAATGCTGTTTTTATTGGTACCATTTTGGGATACATGCAAATTTTTCATAAATTTTTATTTCCAATTTTTGGGAGTTGGGTATTTTTTTTTTATTTTATGGTGTTCACTGTATGGGATAAATGATGTTATATTTAGATAGATCAGACTTTTACGGCCACACCCTCTAACCATTTAGATGATGCAATCCTCTATATTGTGGCTTCTAAATAGTGGCTAGTAGCTAACGCCCGCGCAATACTCCGTTCACACAGTTGGGGTGAGTAAATTTGTCAAAATATGTGAAAGGGTTAAACTGGATAGTTTTAACTGTTTAGGGGCATTAAGAACGGGTTAATACAAAAAACATGACATTTAATATGTACCCAGGGTTGTCCATATTGAGCTTCACCTTTGTGACTGTCTTTGAGTTTTTTTAAATCTGTAGACAATTTAGGGGGGAACATGTATGAAAACTGTCTCTGTTGCCCATAGCAACCAATCGGAGCTCCCCTTTCATTTTTTAGAGCACTATATGAAATGAAAGGAGAGCTCTGATTGGTTGCTATGGACTGGAAAGAAAGTCTTATACCTAGACAGTTTTCATACATGGGACCCTAGGTCTCGGCAAAGCACTACTTCCATTTTGTGCTGAAAGTCTTTGTTTTTGGCCCCGGATATACCTTTAGAGCAGTGATCTCAAACTGCGGCCCTCCAGCTGTTGGGAAACTACAACTCCCATCATGCATTTATATAATCTATAACAGTGGACATGAGGGGTTGAGTTTCCAAAGTGGAGGGGGGCATTTGGACCCGCTTTAGAGCATAAAACACAGATCAATAAATGCTGCTCTTCTTCTTTGCACATGAAAATTAGCATGGCCATGGCTAACATGAACAATGAAACAGGAAGCGCCGGGCCCGGGGGAGCTGGGAAAGGCGCAGCATGACCGCGCCCGCGGGAGGCGGCGCCCCAAAGGATGCGCCGGAATAGACGCAGATATTAGAAGGGCAGTGCGGGCGCCCGCAGGAGCAAGCCCCCAAAGGACGCGCCAAAATAGGCACAGATAGTAGAAGCGCAGCATGACCGCCCCTCAAAGCGGGGGCCGTCTGGGGCGGAGGTGGGCGGGTTTCGCGCCCGTTCTGACCCCGCAAGCCCGCGAAATCGTTGGGTTGGCGCTGACAAACGGTGAACACCCCTGCTCCCTCCCACAATGCCCCTAGTTAGGAGTTTTTTGGAAAGGTGCGGGCGGAGCGGAGGCCCCGGGGCCCTGAGTGGCTCCCAAAGCCAGGGAAAACAGCCTGCTGGGGGGACAGTCAACCCTCAATACTGAAGCACCAAGGTCTGTGGGGGGGGGGGGTTGCAGGATGCTGAGGCAGGCTTAGGAGGAGTGGGAGGCGGGCTGGGCCGCCACAACGGGCTTACCCCTGAAATAAATCAACCCCGTCACAGCCTGGGACCCCCCTAGGGGCCCCCTCGTCGGGGGGGTCGCAGAAGGGCCAGCAGGTCCCCCCCCTTGCGGGGGAAACCAGGGGCGGTGGCTCCGCGGGGTACACAACAGACAGGTTGGTGGCTTGGGTCTGTGGTGGTAGCCCCAGCAACAGTAGGCGGCTAGTCGGCATCCTCCCCTGAGAGCCCCAATCGGAGGAGCTCCCAGGAAGGGACGTGGGAGGGTTTTAGCAGGCAGTCGGCTAATAAAGGGATAGTGGGAGGGGGCAGCGCTTTTGGGCTTTTCGGCCCCCTCTGTTTCTGGCGCCAGCAGACGATCGGTCGGAGTCAAAGGGATCACAGGCATCACCAGGGGTGGATGCTTCCCGGATTCCGAAATTTCAGCGGGCGGGCGTTTCCCCAGCAAGGAGAAAACAGCAGGGACCGATGTCACCGGGGGGGGTCGGGAGACGCCTTCAGTCAGTCATAGGATTCAACACGGCTGGGGGGTTCACAGCCCCGCGCACCGGTGGGGTACTTGTCGTCTATTTTCCCCTTTGGGTTGTCTTGTGGTGGGTTTTTGGGGGGAAAATTAGGGAGGATGGGGTGGGGTCCCAAGGGACGCGGCGGCCCTTTAGTTGATGTTCTGGGGTTTAGAAGATTGGGGGGCTTTTAAGGGATTATTGTTTCATTGGGCAGTGGGGGGGACGGCAGCAATCCCCGCGGATGTTGGGGGCATTGTCGCGACGGTTGGGTACATTTGGGGATGACTTTAAACGTCTCAGGGTGAAAGGTTATGGGGTGGGGGGGAAGGGGGGGCTGCTGGCGGCTAAGGAACGTGATATCGCGAGGTCGTTTTAATGATAGAGCAAAAGGGGGGTATATGTTTGTTTTGAAGGGCCTTTGGGGGCCCATCTTAAGAAAGAAAAAGAAAGTATGGAAGGAATATGTAGAAATTTTTTCCTGCCCCCCCTTGAAAAAATTCAATTTAGAAAAATTTTTAAAAAGGGGTGAGAAAAAGAAGGAAATGGGAAAACGGGGGTGGCGGCTGTTTCCTCAACATTTTCTAACGGGTTAAGGTTTTTTTGCTTTTTTGGCCAGTTATGGGTGAAAAAAGCCCCTGAAAATTTGCCAGCGTGTTCGGGTTATGGACGCCATAGGTAAGCTACAGGGTTTTGGGGAATGGCCTGGCGAGGTATGATGAACAGTTTCGTCAGCAAAAGGGATGCATCCGCACCCGCGGGGCCTAAAGTATTGGTTTTGGTTAAGGGCATGACCCCCAGAAGGTTTTGGACCCCCCTTTTCTGTGGGCCGGTGCGCCCCGGCCCATAGCTCACCACAAGCGGTTTTCAGTGGTTCGGGTTCAGCAGGAGACAAAAGGGCGTGTCTGGCAGTTTAACACAGCCATGCAAATATGGAGAAAACTGCGCTTCCGGCACACTCCCTTTCTGCAATGGGTTTCTCTGGGGCAGCCAGATTTTTTAAGGGGGAAAAAATAAAGGTTCAGAGCATATGCCAAGGGGGTGATCCGTGGGCTAAAGGAGGGAAAACCATTCCAAATGGTTTCGTGAGGGGGGCAGGTGCGGTTTATTGTATGGGGGTTTTTTAAAAGGGTTTTTCATATTTCCCAGCCCCGTTACATAGTGCCCTCCGTGTAGGAGAATTTAAAATCTGTTTTATGATCATCCTGGGTGGTTTGCGAAAAATTGTTTAAAAAATGGCATTGGGTAGGTTGGCGGGCCCGTACTTTTTCTCCACCGTTAACGGATTGATAATTTCCCCGTTAGGGCTTGTACCCAAGAAGACGAATAAGTTTAGACTTATTCCCATTGTTTTTTTAAAGAGGGTTGTGGGTTTAAATGACGGTTAACGGGAATGTGTTCGGTGGTGTATACGTCATTTGATGCAGCTTACGATTGGTGCGCCTGCATGGGCAGGGGTCATTAAGGCTAAGACGATATTGAATCAGCCCCGTTTGTCCCGGTTCACCCTGACATTTGATTTGTTGGGTTTTTTTGGGAATGAACAATATTTCATTGACGTTGCCCCCTAGGGCTGTTCGGTTTCTTGTGCTTATTTTGGGTTTTAGCACATTTTTTGGAGTGGGTGGTTGGGGATGTGTCAGGATTGTTTTTCAGTGTTTATTATTAATTTTTCTTTTGTGTGGCCCGCTGTTCTTCGGTATGTCTAAAATTTTTGAAAAAAATTGAGTGGATTTTTGGGCTTTTTGGGGGCCCCCTGGCCCTGAAAAAACTGTGGGCCCCTCCCCCTGCATTTTTTTCTTGGAATTTGCATTGATTCCAAAAGATGGAGTGTAGGTTAAGGGGAAAAAAATTTGAAATTTTTTAAAAGATCTTTTTAGGCGCTCTTACTTTACGGAAGATTTTCTGAGGATTTGCAGTCCTTTTGGGAAAAAACAACTTTGCCTGTCGTGTTATACGATGGGCCCCTTTTTTTGTCGGGTTGGCAAAGCAACACCCGGTAAAAAAGCACCTCACCACTTTGGCGGTTGAATAGCGAGTTGGGGATGATTTAAGGGGTGGAATGATTTCCTGTCCCAGTATAAGGGCATCCATTTTTTTGGGCGATGTAAGGGCCAACGAAGAAATTGAAATTTTCACCGATGCACGGGGGGGTTTGGGTTTTTTGGGTTTAATTTAAAGGTGGGGTTGGGGCCCCTGGAAAAGGTCTGGGTAGTTGAAAAATTGGTACCAAAACTGGTGTTACTAAATTTTTTCCCCGATAGTGGTTGCAGTGGAAATTTGGGGGATCGGTTTTGGAAATAACAAAGTTCGTTTTCTTGCGTAACCCGGGGTGGTTCAAGTAAATTTTATCTGTCCCCTTTTTCCCTCCTTTTGTTCGTTTGGGGCGGCCCTTTTTTTTTGAAATGCTTTTCCTTGAATGCATATTGGTGGCGGAGCTGTACCCGGCGTTGACAATTCCCTAGTGTTCCTTTCTCGTTTTTAGTGGGAGCGGTTTCCGCCCTTGGGTCCCGGGGGGAGCGGGGAAGGGCGAAAAAATGTCCTCATCAACTCTGGGGTGTGGTTTGCGCGAAGCAGGGAATTTTATTAGGGGCTCATTGGGTGATTTGGCTAGGACGGGTTTTGATGCAGCTGGGGAGTTGGGGGTTTTAATGGTTAGGGTCTTTGGGGGATTCGTTATACGATAAAGGGTGGGAGCGCCCTTTTTTGCTGGGTAGCTTGGGCAGAAAGGGAAGGTGGGCTGTTCTCGGGTTTTTGTTTCTTCGTGGGGGTTGCTTTTTGGTTTAAACTTCTCTCACGAGATGTGACAAAAGATTTTTTGGAACCCGAGCAATGGGGGTTATAGGTAGGCAAGTTAGCCCCGGGGTTCTCGTCGGCGGTAGCGTTTCGGTTGTTGGGAAACTTGATTTGTCAATTGGCGGCGATTGGGGTTTGATTTTGGGCCTTTATTAGTTTGTCTTTTTCGCTGGCATTTTTGGGGCATTGCGGTCGGGAATTAGTATCCCAAGCCCGGGCTAGGGTGGTGGTTTTTTTGTTGGTGATTTGAAGGTGCAGGTAGGGCACTGGAAATTTTTTATTGGCGTTCAAAACGGGTAGGTACGGGAAAAAGGGGGGGGGAAATTTTGTTAGGTCGATATGGGGCTTGTTTGTCCCGTTAAGTGTGTGCAACTTTTTTGGGGATTAGGGGTTAACCCAAGGTCCTTTGGGTTTTGTCACGAAAACGGGGATTTTTTTGCACGTACCCGTTTTCAGCTGTGTTTCGGGAATGTTGTCCAACCTTGGTTTTTAATCCTGTAATTTTGCTCCCCATTCATTTTTGGTAGGGCGCAAAAAGAGGGGGGGTTTGGGGGGTTTTAGTGGGATGTTGTTGTAAGATTGGTAGATGGGAATCGATAGATTGCTTGTAGTCGTCCAACTTGATTGAGGAGTTTTTAAAATGGCATGCTTACCCCCTTTGTTTTTTTTTTTTTTTTTGTGCGTTTCCCCCCCCCTCCCCCTCTTTTTTCTTTTAAACGGAAAGCATGCCTGGGTTTTGGTTTGGGCCTTCATTTTTCCACTGGGGGGCCGGAGAGCGGATAGCCCGAGGACGACAAGGGTCTACCCCGTGAAAAGGGGGTCACCGGTGGGTTGGCAGGGGAGGGTTAGTGGTTGGTGTGGTATTGAGTTTTTCGGGGGGAGGACTTGATAGCCCCGAATATTTAGTTACCCCGCGGGTGGCAACGATTTTGGGGTTACGTACCCCTCGGGACCTACTGCGTGATAAAAGCTGATCTGTTGGATTATGGGTTAATCCAGGTCTGTTTGGGGTATGGTCAGACATAGATATCGTATTATTGGAGAGGAGGAGTCATGGAACGGCTGAAAAGAGCTCGGGTAAAAATTAATAGGGCAGTAGGAGCATTTTGTGGCCCGTAATGGGGGTCTTTTTTTGCGGCACTTTGGGGTTAGAATCGGGGAAAGGAAATTTTTGGCTAAATGAGGAGTACATTTGAATGCTGTTGGGATTACCTTGGTTTTTTGGGCCTACAGGAAGGGATAGAGAGAGGGTTTGGGGTTGTTGGGGATTCGCAGGGATGAGGTTTCAAGTCATGCTCTCGGTGGCGGGAGGGGTCCCTTGGGGTTGGTGGTACAAATTGTGGGGGGAGTCATAAAAGGGGGTTGTTTTTCCCCGGGTTTTTTTTTAAAGTTGGTTCAAGTTGGTCTGGCGAAAAGTGGGGGGTCCTGCGGGTAAAAAAGTCCCTCAAGCCGTAAAGGTGGTGCATTAATTTGGCTTTGGTGCCCCCACCTTGGGCGGTGGGGGTAAAGGTCGTTTTTATTATTTTAACATTGGGTCGTCAATCTTTTTAGCTTCAAGGACCCCTGCCCCCGTATTAAAAATTATATTGGATAATTTTTGGAAATTTTTTGTACCCTTTTTGTTTGTTATTTTTTAAATTTTTAAAAAAATGGCTGCGGGCCAAATTTAAAACCAAACCTTTTTTCGTTTTATTAAAAAAAAAGGGGTATAGGTTGTGGTTGGGTTATTATTTAAAAAAATTGTGTGTGTGGGGGGGGTTTTATGTTGGGACAGCAGCGGTATTAAAAAATCGATTAAAGGTAATAGTTAACAAAACGCGGGCTCTGGAGCGCTATGGTCAAGGAAGCGCCCGGGCGGGGAGTAGGGAAAGGGGCACATGACCCCGCCCGCGGAGCGCGCGCGCCAAGGATGCGCCGGAATAGGCGCAGATATTGAAGGCCAGTGCGGCCCGCCCCCAGGAGCGAGGCACCAAAGGGCGCCCCGAATAGGCGCAGATAGAGAAGGGCCATGACCGGCCCCAAAGAGGCGGCGTCATGAAAAGGGGGGAGAGGGGGCCGGGCTTGCCGCCGTTATGAGCGCCGCAAGCCCCCGAAAATCAGTTGGGTGGGGGAAAACGGGGAACCCCCCCTCCCGCCCCGTATTTTATCAATGAAGAGAGTGGGTTCTGTTTTTTTTTTTTGTTAAAATTATTTTCGGTGTCATAGTAGCCTTTGGCGGTGGGGTCCTTTTGGGGTTGGGGTAAAATTTTGGGCGGGGGGTCTAAGGGGTTGATTCCCCCGGTTTTATAAAGTTGGTTAAGTTTGGTCTGGGGAAAGTGGAGGGCTCCTGCAGGGTAAAAAAGTCCCTCAGAGCCCATAATCGGGGTGCCTTAATTTGGCT
This sequence comes from Phyllomedusa bahiana, assembly GCA_025379985.1. NCBI lineage: Eukaryota > Metazoa > Chordata > Amphibia > Anura > Hylidae > Phyllomedusa > Phyllomedusa bahiana. The sequence continues at coordinate 19,252 of JAODAL010038949.1, read as the reverse complement.
TGGGGGCCCCCCCCAGTTGGTGCGGTGGGGGTAATGGTCGATTATATTTTAACAATTGGGTCGTCAGACTTTTTAGCTTCAAGGACCCCTGCCCTGTATTAAGAATTATAATTGGATAATTTTTTGGAAAATTGTTGACATTATTGATTATGCTTATGTTTTAAAATTAATAAAAAAGGCTGCTGTGGCCAAATTTAAAACCCAACTTTTGCGTTGTTTTTTAAAGAAAAGGGGGATAAGGTTTTGGTTGGTTTTATTAAGAAAATTGTGGTGGGGGGGTTTTATGTTGGGCAGAGTCGGTATTAAAACATCGATTAAAGGTAAGTATTAACAAAGCGCGGCTCTGCGTGCCTATTGGTTGACTAAGCAACCTCAAACCGCAAAAAAGTGAAAGGGGCAGGAACCTTGCCTGATAAAGTGCACAAAAACAGTACTGCCAAAAGAAAGAGAAATGCAAATGTATTACTGATAATTCTAAACTCGGGCCCCCAAGAATCATGTGGGGGTGACCCATTATATGGAGCCCCAAAAAAAAAATCCAAAAACTGAAAGAAAACTAATTGTCTAATTGTAAGCACATGCTCCATAACAGTTGTGCAATGTGGATATTGTCCATGGCAAACGATGAAGGGTGACCTCCCCCTTTCATTCCCTTTATTTAATAAAATGACAATTTTGTCATCTTTATTGTTGCACTGAATTGATTAAAATATTTATGCATTTTCTCCAAAAAAGGGCTCATAATTAAAACTATATTTTAATTATATCCATACAATTAATATAGCCATCACACATGCAATAAATTATTTATAAAAACAGACCATACAATAAATGTGTTTAATAATGCAATTAGCTTTATTTTTAAAGGCCCCTCAACCCAAAATATTCATATTCCATTTTGTTTGTGTTACTACCAAACAGATGGGAACAACTTCATCTGGAACAGACATGAATACATTGAAAAACATTGAGTTTCAAATGTCTCTGAAAGAGTGGAGAGGTTTTCAAGTCACAGAGCACAGAGTGTGGCTGATTTACCAATGTCCCTTGCCACTTTTATAGTTTTGCTCTTGCATTGTCTTTGGCACATACCAGCCAAATCAATAGGAAATGCTCCCCGTTGTGGCACATACTGCTTGGAGGAGACATACTCATGTAACATGCAAGGTCTATTCACAATCTGCACTTTTGAAGTTGTCTTCGTATTAGTATTATCTTACCCTACAGTTCAAACACATACTGTAATTTTGATGTGCCACATAGTATAACAATTTGTAGGTTTTAAGCGATTTTCCTACTATAAAATGTTATAGCATATTGTTAAAATATATGTTAACATTATGATTAGTGTTGCAATTGAGATTTGTGTCCTCTCAAATTCGAACGATTCAGTGTGGGTCAGCCTGAATTAAATTTTGGCAAACAAAATAACCCAAACCCTAAGTTGGGGTTCAGGTCGGAGCTTTTTTTTGAAGTTTTACTTACCCTTATGTTGTAACCAGAACTAATAAAAGGTTAGTAAATAAAATGAGAATGCTTGGACTGGGGGAAAATGTGTGCAAGTGGGTAAGTAACTGGCTCACTGATAGAAAAACAAAGGGTAGTAATTAATGGTACTTTACTCAGACTGGATCGCTGTTACTAGTGGGGTACCAAAAAGGGTCAGTATTGGGGCCCTATCCTCTTTAACATTTTCATTAATGATCTTACACAGGGAATACACAGTAGAATATCGATCTTTGCAGACGATAATAAGCTCTGTAAAGTAATCAACACAATAGAGGATAATATGTTATTACAAAGGGATCTGGATAAGTTGGAAGCCTGGGCAGGGAAATGGCAGATGAGGTTTAACACTGATAATGCAAGGTTTATGCACATGGGGAGAGAAATCCATTACATGATTACATGTTAAATGGAAAAACACTGGGTAAAAGTGCATGGAGAAGGACTTGGGAATCCTGGTGGACAGTAAACTTATTGTAGTAGCCAGTGTCAGGCAGCAGCAGCCAAAGCAAATAGGATCATGGGGTGCATTAAAAGGGGCATAGATGCACATGATGAGAACATTATTCCCCAAAATTATACAAGTCACTGGTTAGACCACACATGGAATATTGTGTACAGTTTTGGGCCCAGTGCACAGGAAAGACATTTGTAGAGCTTGAACAGGTACAAAGGCGGGCAACAAAAATAATAAAAGGACGGGTGGACTACAGTACCCAGAAAGATTAGCAAGATTGGGGTTATTTAGTTTAGAGAAAAAAAGGCTTCGGGGGGACATAATACATATGTTTAAATACATCAAAGGTCAATATAGAGATCTCCCCCAAGATTTATTTATACACAGGACTTTATCTAGAACAAGGGGGCATCCTCTACGTCTTGAGGAACGAAGGTTTTACATAACATAGAAAGGGGTTCTTTACTGTAAGAGCAGTGAGACTATGGAATTCTCTGCCAGGGACTTGTCAGGTGAATTCAATAACAGAGTTCAAAAAAAGGGGTTTGGATGCATTTCTGGAGCGTAATAATATAACAAGTTTTCAGTGACTAGGATTTCAGGAGAGGGGTCATTGATCCAGGGATTTTTCCGATTGCCAGATTGGAGTCAGGAAGGAATTTTTCCCCAAAATGAGGACAATTGGCTTCTACCTCATTGGGGGTTTTTGCCTTCCTCTGGATCAATACCTTAGCACAACAGGCTGAACTAGATGGACGACTTGTCTTTTTTTAGCCTTACAAACTATAATGTCAGACTAGAAGGGATGCCCCATTTGGAGCACTGCTGAAACAAGAACACCACAAAACAGTGAGTTAAACCATGAAAAAAACTAACAGTGACCAATACTTAGGTGTACAGTAAGGGTTAGAAAAGGATTTAGGGTTTGAAGCATCCTGAATCTACAGTTTTTCAAAAGTTTGGTCAAACCAGTGTGAAACCAAAGAAGGGAGCTATACTGGCAACACTAATTCAAATGAAGGTGCCTGAGCTGTGGCATCCTGACAATTACATAAACAGGAAGGGGCCCACGCCCTAGTTAGAGATGGGCAAATTTCTTAAAAATTCGATTCGCCGACTTCGCCGAATTTTCCGACAAGATTTGTTTCGACACGAATAGATTTGCGATGAATAGCGTTTAAAAACAGCTATTTCCTGGCTGCAGAGAGCCTGTAGGGTGCTGTAGAATGTTGTGCCATGCTTAAATATGCAGAGGGAGATGGTTTGGTCTTCAAACAATGTTGTGTTTTAGTATGGCATGCACATGACTGCCGCCGCTCTTAGAATCACTTCACTCCTTTATTCCCTGGGCAATTACGGGGGCAAAACTGACCAAAAAACTGAAGCGGGAATGCAGTCTGATAAAGTCAGAGCAGCGCCACCTGGAAAAAAACAAGCTGAGGGCTAAGATCCTACAATAGCGTCAAAGAACACAATAGTAGGTTCCTGGAGCTGCCACAGGTCGCAGCACAGTAAGGGGATGTCACAGCAGGGGTACACCCTGCGAGGCCACAGCTTCCGATGTCATCTAGCGGCCATTTGTTGACCACACACTAGGTCATACACTTTCTCCCAGATGACATCTGACAACCCCAGCCAAGAGTCGATGGGTTTGTCAGACAAAACCCTTAGTTGGCATGGCCCGGGAGCAAGTGAGGGGCCCTCACCTGTCCTCAACTCACCTCTGTCCCATTCACTTCCCACACCCAGAGAACTACTATGTGCTGTGGCTAGAGATGGGCGAATTTCCCAAAATTCGTTTCGTTCACTTCGCCGAATTTCTCGGCAAAAAATAACTTCGTTCCGAATTACTTCGGCACAAATCACGTTAAAAAAACAGCTATTTCCAGGCTGCACAGAGCCTACAGGGTGCTGTAGAACGTTGTCCCCATTTTTAAAAATATGCAGAGGGGCTTGGTTTGATCTTCATACAATGTTGTGTTTTTAGTATGACACGCACATGAACTGCCGCCGCTCTTAGAATCGCTTCACTAAAATTCCCTGGGCATTTAAGAGGGCAAAACTGACAAAAAAAAAACTGAAGGGGGAATGTAGCCTGATAAAGTAAATGCGAGCAACAGCTGGAAAAAAAAGGGGAGGGCTCAGGTGGCAACATCAGTGACAGAGTGTGGAGGTGACGGCGGCAGCCACAGCAGCATGAGGTCAGAGAGTGGCCCCAATGACATTCTGGAGGTGGCAAAAACAGGAATAGGGCCCCAGAGTGGCACAATGAAAAACAGTGTGTAGGTCACGGCAGCAGCCACAGCAGCAGCATGAAGGTCAGACAGTGGGCACAATGACACGTGTGTAGATCACGGCAGCAGCCACAGCAGCAGCATGAGGTCAGACAGTGGCACAATGACACAGTGTGTAGGTCACGGCAGCAGCCACAGCAGCAACATGAGGTCAGACAGTGGCACAATGACATTCTGAAGGTGGCAAAACAGTAGTAGGCCACTGAATGGCACAAAGACAGAGAGTGGATTTGACGGCGGCAGCAGCATGAGGTCAGACAGTGGCACAATGACATTCTGGAGGGGGCAAAAACAGGAGTAGGCCACAGAGTGGCACAATGACAGAGAGTGGAGGAGACGGCGGCAGGAGCAACAGCATGAGGTCAGAGAGTGGCACAATGACACAGGGGAGGTCACGGCAGCAGCCACAGCAGCAGCATGAGGTCAGACAGTGGCACAATGACAGGTGTGGAGGTGGGAGGCAATACCAGTCCCTGGTAAAGATGGTTGGTGGCATATGGAGAAACTGTCAGCAGAGTGTGGCATCAGGCGGGTGGCGGCATCAGAAAAGTGGCTGAGGCAGGAGTTTAAACCCAGACTCATTTCTCACAGGTTGGGTGAGGCGTCATGGCTGATGTAGTCTGACGCCTAAGGCATTGGTGTGTGGAAATCCGGGCCGTTTCCACGCCTGATTCATTTTGGGACAAAGGTCAGTCGTTCCACATTTCCTGTGGACAAGCGGGTTCTCCTTGGGGTAACGATGGCCCCCGCCGCACTAAACCCACCGCTTTGATGCCACACTACTGGCCGGGCAGGACAGCTTCTCCACTGCAAACTCAACAAGTTGCGGCCACACATCCAGTTTGGCTGCCCAGTAGTCCAGCGGATCTTCTAACTGGGGTGGCAGAGTGCTTTCCAAGTAGGCCACCACCTGTTGGTTCAGGGTCTGCTCCGGGTCCTGCTACTGCTGCTGCTGGCGACTGCCCTCCTCCTCTAGGCGGGTAAAGGAAGCTGCTCATCAGTGACTCCAGACTTGGGTTTGCTGCTGATGGAGCTGGTACTGCTCCGATCCCCCCACCTTCCCCCGGCAACCCCAGCAGTAGTACGTGAGTGCTGAAGAACCCCCCGGTCAGACCTGTCAGAGGAGGGACGATGCCGCACATGTGCAGCGGCCAACTGACTACGGAGGATTTCCCTATAGTATTTGAGTTTTTCCTCCCTCTCAATAGCTGGGAAAAGACTCCCATTTTGGACTGGTAGCGAGGGTCCAATAGGGTGGAGAGCCAGAAGTCATCCCTCAGCCAGATGCTGACTATTCGGCTGTCAATAGCCAGGCAAATCAGCATGCTGCGGGCCATCTGCACAAGTGACTCCGAGGGGCTCCTTGCCTCCATCTCCACTGTATACTGCCACGGTGCTTGTGGGTCATCTGCCTGGTCTTCCTCATCTCCATCGAGCTCCTCCAGCTGCTCTTGCTCCTCCTCTCTTGTCACCTGAGTAGAAAATCCACTGATTTCACCAGACAATGCTTCTGCTCCAATGTCTCCTCCTCCTCCCCTCCTCCATTTCAGTCCCCACCGGACTCATGTGGCCGCGAGAAAGTTCGCCACGTCTCCAGTCCCTTGCCCAGACAGATTTTTCAGCATCTGTTCCAGGACATGAAACAGTGGAATGACGTTATTCCATCCCGTAGTCTTGGCGACTGACAAATAACGTCGCCTCCTCGAATGGCCTCAAGAAACGGCAGGTGTTCCCCCGCAATGAGCTGCCACTGGCTGACATCAAAGTTACACAGGGAGTCCTTTTGTCTGCTGGATCATCAAAAAATCGTTAATGGCCTTTCTATGTTCATACAGACGGTCCAACATGTGCAGAGCATGAATTCCAACGGGTGGAAACAAAAATCGCATATCAAGGTAGTGTTGGGGGAAGCCGTTCTGCCGCTGCCAACTCGAGGAGGGTGTTTCTGTTCTGTGCTTTTGGTACGAATGATAAAAGTGCATCACAGTTTCCTCCGGCCATTTCAGAATGTTTCTGAAATCGGTGGAAGACTTCAGGAACCTATTTCACAACCAGATTGAACACAGCGCCATTACAGGGTGCATGGACCCATACCTCCTCGTGCAGTGCGGACACCATTGTTACTCCCATTGTCCGAGCAACCATGGTTCCCGCGTTTGCAGTTGGAGCCGCGCGGAGAAAGCCACACATTATCTGATTTCTTGCTGCATGTCGATGGAGCAGTTTTCTCCCCTGTGTGACTTCGTTCGCCGAGGCAAGCCAGGTGTAGAACTGGCTTGACAACCGCTGTGCCCTACACTTGTGGTATGATGGAGCAGTACTTGTAGAGAGCTGAGATGGTGGTGGAGGAGGAGGAGCGGACATTGGCGCAGGAGCCGCATTTGAACAACGTGGAGGAGAAAGGGGGCGTCTCGGTCCAAGTTTTTGGTGTGCCTGGGCCAGAAAGCACATTCACACACAGTGGACCGTAAAGGACATGTACAGGCGCCTGACCGTATTACAGCTCCAGACGTCCGCGCTGCCGTGCACCTTGGAACAAACCGATAAGCTCAAGGAACCTTTGGCCCCACCTTCTGTTCTACATATTTATGAAGTGCTGGTCACTCGCCTTTTGGAAAAGAAATTTACGGCTTGGAACCTCCATTTCGGTTCGGCTCAGCCACAAAGCCTATTAGTTCCCTGAACGGTAGCAGAGTCCACCATATTGGAAAGGAAGGACTTCCTGCAGTACCAACAAACTTGTGACAGGAGCAAGCTGTTCCAGCTGCTGCGACGCTTAGGAGGGTTGGGACCATACTGATGTCTATTTTGCAATCGCCTCCTGAACGATCTGCTGGCGGCACCATGAGTAGCGATGAGCAGGAGCATCTTGGACGCCCGGAGAGATGAATGTCAAAGAGAAACAGCGTCCCTTCTGCAGAGAGGTGGAGCCTTGACTGGCTGCAAAGTGCTGCGATCCACATGTGGTGCTGCAAAGCTGTGAGTTTGCTGCGGCGGCAGGATGGACCACCACCATCTGGAGCCCCTTATCTTCATCCCAGTGCACCGGAAGGATGACCTGCATGTTTTGAAGCAGGGGCGTGGTGCCAAACGTTAGCTCCCTGGCCACAGCTTCAACTATCTGCTTTTACAGATTCAACTATACCCATATTGGCTCATCTCGGTTTCTTAGCAAAGAACTCGCCACACCGCCGAGTAACAATTTTAAACCGACAACGCTCCCCGCACTGAGTGACTACTGCCCACGCCGCTGCCTCGCTGAGAGACCCCTGTGCCGCTACTTTTCATGGACCCTTGGTGCGCAGGGCGGGTTTTTTAAACCAACCGTCCGAGGCACGCTTGGCTCCTACCTCACACTGCCTGCTATCCTGAGCTGACTCACGGCCACCCGTTCAGCGACCCACTTGCTGGCTGAGCCGGCTGCCCTGACGCGCAAGCTGCGCCCTCTTCCCCTCGCTGACGATGATGAAGCCTTGTCCTCAACCGGCTCCCACGTGCGTCGCTACATCATCCATCTATTTGTGTTCAACATCGTCACTCGCTGTCCCTCACACCAGTCTTGGTATGGCAGAGCTGACCCCTCACAACATGACCGTAACCCATGCCACTCTCAACATCTATACTTTGCCGCCTACTGCAAAGAATGTAGGGGAAATAGGCCCAATTTCTACATTCGACTGCCAAGTAGCTGCTGACATGCCCCTCCCTTCAATTGTTCATCCTCGCTATATAGTGGCGCTCTGACCCAGACACATAGTAGATCTGTGGCTGAGGGAACCAATGGGAAGAGGCGGGTTGAGACAGGTGAGGGGCCGCTGACCTCGCTCCCGGGCCATGCCAACTAAGGGTTGTTGTCTGACGTACCACCGTAATCTTGGCTGGGGATTGTCCAGATGTCCATCTGGGAGGAAGTGGATGACCTAGTCCAACCAATCAAGAACCCTTGGGGTTGCTAGTCTAGTACAATGACCAGCGCAGTTGTGTCCTCACCGCCGAGTGACCCCCTGCTGCGACGTCCCCTGCTCGTGCTGCGCCTGGGCCTGGAATGTTTGTGCCTCTGCCACTCGCAGGTGCAGAGCCTGCCACCTCTCTGTCTGACATAACGGTTTGTTTCTAAAATGTACAGACACATGTTGAAGAAGATATTGTTTTAAATATGGATAAATACACACCCTGTAATTTGACAGCCAAATGAACCCAGTAACAAGCTTGGTAACTCCTTGGATAAAAAAATGCGCTCAACACAAAATGGGCAGAAAAATTTACTTGTATGTGCCGTTTAAAAAAAACTCGTGGTATTTTTAGAATATAAAAGCACAAAACAGGCTAAATAACCTCGGATAAGAATTATGTAAGCCACAGAATATCTTCTGTGCGGTGAAAAACAAAGTTTCTTTTACTGAGTACAACTGCAGAACAAACGCTTAATTTAACCCTTGATGTAAAATGCGCAAAAGAATTGAGCCAACCCCAAACTACTCAGCTTGGTATCGTGTTACATTTGTGTGGTTTTCTACTACGCCACACAACAAAGAGATAAAATTGTAATGATCCTTTCTTGAGAATTAGTGCTACAGGAAAAATGTATATATTTTGGCGTTGAAAATTACGGTTATTCTTGATCACCACAGCTGAAAAACAACGCTTATTAACCCCTGGTATGTAAATTGCGCCAAAGAATTGAGGCCAGACCACAAACTAGTAGCTCTTTGTAGCGTTGTTACAAACGGTGTTTTAATAATGTACGCCACACACAATAAGAGTAATAAAATTGTAAGTTAACTTTGCTTGTAATATTTTATGCTATACAGGAAACAGGAAAAATGACAATATGTTTTTTTGGCGTTGAAAATGAACGGTTTCTTGGGATCAACACAGCAGAAAAACAACGCTTAATTAACCCCTTGATGAAAATTGCGCCAAACAATTTAGACACCACAAACTAGTACTTGTAACGTGTTAAAAAAATAGCTGGTGTTTTTTACGAACACACAACGATAGAAATAAAATTGCTAATTAACCTTGGCTTGTGAATTTATGCTACAGGAAAAAATGTATATATTTTTGGCGATGAAAATGAACGGTTACTCTTCTGGATCACCATCAGCTGAAAAACAACGCTAAATTAACCCCTGGATGTAAATAGCGCCAAACAATTGAGCCACCACAAACTAGTAGCTTATTGAGTAGCGTGATTACAATGCGGCTGTTTTTTAACAGCCACACAATAAGAGATAAAATTGTAAATTAACCTTGCTTTGAAATTATGCTACACATGGAAAAATTTTATAATATTTTTTGCCGTTGAAAATGACGGTTTCTTTGGGATCACAACAGCTGAAAAACGACGCTAATTTACTCCCTGGATGTATATTCTCCAAAACAATTGAGCCACCAACAAACTAGTAGCTTTTGAAGCGTGTTACAATGCGGTGTTTTTTACCGCCACACAATAAGAGATAAAATTTGTATTAACGTCCTTTGCTTGTGGAATTATGCTACAGGAAAAATGTATATATTTTGGCGTTGAAAATGATGGTTTTCTTGGGATCACCACAGCTGAAAAACAACGCTTAGGTTAACCCCTTGATGTAAATTTGCGCCAAAACAATGGAGCCACACAAACTAGGTAGCTGTGTAAGCGCGTGTTACAATGGTGGTGTTTTTTATGCTACACAACAAGAGATAAAATTGTAATTAACCTTCGCAATTGGTAGAATTATGCAACATAAAAAATTGTATATATTTGGCGTTGAAAATGACGGTTTTCTTGGGATCACCACAGATGAAAAACAACATCTTGCTAAGGTTACATACTGAATTAACCCCTGATGAAAATTGCGCCAGAGGAATCTAATTGAGCCACCACTCACACTAGTAGCTTTGTAGCAATGTTACAATGCGGTGTTTTTACGCCACATATAAAGATAAAATTGTAATTTAATAAAACTTCTTGTGAATTATTCTACAGTAAAATTTTATATATTTCTTGGCGTTGAAATGGACGTTTCTTTGGGATCACCCACAGCTGAAAAAACAACGCTTTAATTAACCCCTGGATGTAAATTGCGCCAAAAGCAATTGAGCACCACAAACTAGTAGCTTTGTAGCTGTTACAATGCGGTGTTTTTTTTTTTTACGCCACACAACTAGAGATAAAATTGTAATTTAACCTTTGCTTGTGAATTATGCTACAGGAAAAAAAAATGTTATATATATTGTGTTGAAAATGACGGGATTTTCTTGGGTTTCACCACAGCTGAAAAACAACAGCTCAATTAACCCCCTGGATGTAAATTGCACAAATCAATTGGAGCCAACCACAAACTATAGCTTATGTATCGTGTTGCAATTCTGTGTTTTTTTAACGCCACCAACAATAAGAGATAAAAATTTAATTAACCTTTGCTTGGAATTATGCTACAGGAAAAATGTATATATTTTTGGCGTTGAAAATGATGGTTCTTGGGATCACCACAGCCTGAAAACAACGCTTAGTTAACCCCTAGATGTAAATTGGCGCCAAACAATTGAGCCACCACAAAGCTATAGCTGTGTAGGCGTGTTACTATGGTGTGTATTTTTATGCTACACAACAAGAGATAAAAATTGTAATTAACCTTCGCTTGGTAATTATGCTACAGAAAAAAGTTTATATAATTGGGCGTTTGAAAATGACGGTGTTTCTTGGGATCAACACAGCTGAAAAAACAATGCTTAATTAACCCCTGGTATTTAAATTTCTCCAAACAATGAGCCACCCATCAAACTAGTAGCTTTGTAGCTTTTTAGTAACAATGGGTTCTTTTTTTTTAACGCTCCATAAAAAGAATAAAATTGTGTAATTAACCTTTGCTTGTAATTTATGCTACAGGAAGAAATGTATATATTTTTGGCGTTTGAAAATATGACTGTTTTCTCTCTTGGGATCATCCACAGCTGAAAACAAACGGCTTAATTAAACCCCTAGATAGTAAATTCGCCAAAACAATTGAGGCCACCACAAACTAAAGCTAGTTAGCGTGTTACAATGGCGATTTATTTTAACGCTACACAACAAGGAGATAAAATTGTAATTAAACCTTCGCTTGTGAATATGCTTACAGGAAAAATGTATATATTTTTGGGCGTTTTAAATGAACGTTTTCTTGTGATCACCACACATCTGAAAAACAAACGCTTAATAACCCCTGGATGTAAATTGCGCCAAAGAATTGAGCCAACCACAAACTAGTAGCTTTGTAGCGTGTTACAATGCGGTTATTTTACCACGCCACACAATAAGAGATAAAAATGTAATTAACCTTTGCTTGTAATTTTAATGCTACAGGAAAAAATGTATATTTTTTGTCTGGCGTTGAAAATTACTGGTTTCTTGGATCACCACAGCTATTAAACAACGCTTTAATTAACCCCTGTGATGTAAATTGCGCGGCAAACAATTTGAGCCACCACAAACTAGTAGCTTATGTAGCGTGTTAGAAATGCGGTGTTTTTAAACGACAACACAACGAGAGATAAAAATTAGTAATTAACCTTTGCTTGGAATTAATGCTACACAGGTAAAAAATGTATAATTTTTAGGGCGTTGAAAAATACGTTTCTTCTTGGATCACCAAAGCTGAAAAACAACGCTAAATTAACCCCTTGAAGTAAATTTGCGCCAAACAATTGAGCCACCACAACAAGTAGCTTTGTAGCGTGTTACAAATGACGGTGTTTTTTTACCGCCACACAATAAGAGAATAAAAATTGTAATTTATCCTTTTGCTTGTGAATTAATGCTACAGGGAAAAATTTTATATCTTTTGGCGTTGAAAAATGATCGGTTTCTGGGATCCACCACAGCTGAAAAACGACGCGTTAAATAACACCCCTGGATAGTAAATTGCACCAAACAATTTTGAGGCCACCACAAACTAGTAGCTTTGTAGCGTGTTACAATGCGGTGTTTTTAGCCCACACAATAATGAATAAAATTGTAATTAAACCTTTGCTCGTGAATTATGCTACATGAAAAATCTATATATTTTATGTTGGCGTTGAAAATGAGGTTTCTTGGATCACCACGAGCTGAGAAAAACAACGCTTAGTTAACCCCTGGATGTAAATTGCGCAAACAATTGACCACCACAAACTAGTAGCTGTGTAGCTGTTTACAATGGTGTGTTTTTTATGCAACACAACAAGATAAAAAATTTGTAATTAACCTTCGCCTTGTGAATTTTATGCTACAGAAAAAATTTTATATAGTTTCGGGCGTTTGAAAAAATGAACTGTTTCTTGGAACACCACAGCTGAAAAACAACGCTTAATTAACCCTGATGTAGATTGCGCAAAAACAATTGAGACCATCCCACAAACTAGTAGCTTTGTTGCATGTTAAAATGCGGTGGTTTTTTTTACGCCAACATAATAAGAGATAAATTTGTAATTATCCATTGCTTGTAATTATGGTACAGGAAAAAATTTATAAATTTTTGCGTTATGAAAATGACAGTTTCTTGATCACACAGCTGAAAAACAACGCTTATAATTAAACCCCTGGATGTAAAAAGATTTTGGGGCCCCCGCCCCAAACAATTGAGCCAACCACAAACTAGTAGCTTGTAGCGTTTACAATGGCGGTGTTATTTTACACGCTACAAACTAGAGATAAAATTTGTAATTAACCTTTTGCATGTGAATTATCTATACTAGGAAAAAATGTATATATTTTGGTGTAGAAAATACGTTTCTTGGATCACCACAGCTAGAAAAATCACGCTCAATTAACCCCTGGATGTAAATTGCACCAAACCAATTGAAGCCACCACAAACTATTAGCTTTGTAGCGTTGTACAAAATTGCGGTGTTTTTATATAACGCCGACACAATAAGAGATAAATTGTAATTAAACCTTTGCTTGTGAATTTATGCTACAGGAAAAATGTATATATTTTGGCGTTGAAAAAATGATGGAGTTTCCTTGGATCCACCACAGCTGAAAAACAACGCTTAGTGAGTTAACCCCCAAGATGTAAAAATTGCCGCCAAACAATTGAGCCACCACAAACTAGTAGCTGTGTAGCGTGTGACAATGGCGTGTTTTTTATGCTACACGAACAATATATAAATTGTAATTAAAACCTTCGCCTTGTGAATTATGCTACAGAAAAAAATTTATATTTTATGGCGTTGAAAATGACGGTTTCTTGGGACACCACAGCTGAAAAACAATGCTTAATTAACCCCTGGATGAGAAATTTGCGTCCAAACAATTGGAGCCACCACAAACTAGTAGCTTTGTAGCATGTTACATATCGTGTTTTTTTACGCCACATAATAAGAGATTAAAATAGTAATTAAACCATTTGCTTGGTAATTTTATTGCTACAGGAAAATGTATATATTTTTGGCGTTGAAAATGACGGTTTTCTTGGTCCACCACACAGCTTAAAAAACAACGGCTTAATAAAATAACCCCTGGATGTAAATTGGCGCCAAAGCAATTGAGCCACCACAAACTAAAAGCTGTGTTGCGTGTTTACAATGCGTGTTTTTACGCTACACAACAAGTAGATAAAATTGTAATTAACCTTCGTCTTGTGTAATGTATGCCTACAGGTAGAAAATGTATATATTTTGGCGTTGAAAAATGACGGTTTCTTGGATCACCACAGCTGAAAAACAACGCTTTTAACACCCTGATGTAAATTGAGGCGCCAAAGAATTGAGAAAGTCCGAGACCAAAATATGAAGTGTATTTGTATTGAAAAAAAAGCTGTTTCTTTAAATGAATACAACAGGAACTGCTTAGGATCCCCCTTGGGATATTTAATTTGTGCTGTGAGCAGATAGGATTTAAAATGTATATGCAGCTCGCAAGTGGACGCACACTGGATTTCAGATCCAATACCCGCAAAAAAATCAGAAATAGAAAGTTAAGAGAAGCAGTCTCTGAGACAATCTGAGAGCACACCACAAAAATCGCTTATACGGAATCCAGTTCTATCAGTAACAATCAGCCGCGGCAAGCTACCTGTCCCTGACAGTACAGTGAGAGTGTTATGAGCTCCCAGCGTCGCTCCCGACTTATATAGTGCGGTGACTTCAACAAATCCCGCCGTTCTCTGGATTGCTTCATCTCTGCACATGTCATGGCAGTGTCCTATGCCCTTCTTGCTCCCAGAGTGCTTTGCCCATGTAGCGCCAATGTGCTCGCAGCCATTTTTATTTATCATCAAAAGCACACTTCGTCACGGTCCCGAATACCCCAAACATCGACTTCTTTCAGAAACCGGAAGTTTTCCTGAAATTCTAAAAAACGAATTCCACTTCGTTAGAATCATTCGCTCCATCTCTAGAGCTGTTGCGGCCCTCTGCTCTGTGCCACTATACCATATGACCAATTATTTGAGGAACATGGGCAGCAAAGAGGAGGGGATGACTCACAAGGTAGTGATGGAGAGTTGCAATGGGGGTTTATGTTGCGAGTGGTCAGGCTTTGTACAGCGACACCGTTGAAGAGGAGGGAAGTGACAGGTAAACACTAATCAATGTAGCCGATCGCACTTGAAAGCTAGGTGAAGCAAGTAAGGCTGAGACTATGTTGACGATTATTATCAATATATCGACAAAGTTGAAATCAGCAAGGCGTTTTATGGTGAGTTCGAAATTTCCAGAACAATGCAATAATTAATGGTTAAAATACTGTGCATCACTATTAAGAGTCGCGCCTTTTTTTCTCGGGCATTCCTGTTAATTTGGGGCCAGCAAATCATATTTACAGAATAGAGCAGGGTGAGGATGTGTGTGCGACTTCAGACTGGCGGATGCTGTATGGTTGCCGATTGGCTGGAAAACAATCTCATGACCGTCGTTTTACATAGAACAAGGCCGAGGAGCGTTTCCTGTTTCAGCCCTCAGTGTTCTCTCAGCGTCTCCTAGGGATAGGACCTGCGTTCTTTCTGCTGTGGCCAAACAGCTCAGCGAAATTAGGTCATTTCTGCACAGAGAAACTCTACTATAATGGCTGTGATCCTTCCAATTTAGTTAGATTAGGGATTTGAACATTTTATGATTTTAGCTAGAGAATTTTAAAGCGAATCTACCACGGTAAAATTCACCGGTGTTGGGAGCGGGGGGGGGGTGGCGGGGGGGGGGGCACCGGGCGAACACGAGGCAAGCTCTATCTATAAAAATGAACACTGGATTAAAGTTCACCAAGACTTTAGTGGTAGACATTGTAGTGGATATCTTTATTATTAACAGTTTTGCTATTGAAATGTTTCCTGGATATTGGGCAGTCCTGAACTTATATTGGATAACATCATTTCTAGTAACTGCAGGTCTCTTTGTTCGCTGCAAAACTCCACATTTATTAATCATATACATTTCAGATAGGTGTTCAATATTACCCATTAACACCTCGTGACTGTTTATAATATCCACTTGGCACTTAAATACAAACCAGCAATCTTGTAGTCCAGCACAGGTTGGTGTTGTTGCCAAAAAGATACCGTGTATCGTACGAAAACATCACATTACGTGTTTTTTTTGACTTTTTGCCGCACAACCAGGCACTGTTCATTGACGCTGCATCTAACGTAAAATCTTAAAACAGCAATTCTATTATTCACCACAGGTGAATTGAAAGTGCAAAAAATTTTACAGTTATTTATATCAAAACATATCAGTTACGTGTTTTTTGACTTTTGCGCACCCAGCCTGTTCATTGACGCAGTCATCTAACGTAAAATCTTAAAAACAACGAATTCTATATTCACCACAGTGAATTGAAAGGTGCAATAAAATACGTATAATTTATATCAAAACATACAGTTACGTGTTTTTTTGACTTCTTTGCGCACCCAGCACTGTTCATTGACGGGCAGCATCTTACTAAATCTTAAAAAAAAAACAGCAATTCTATATTCACCACAAAGGTGAATTTGGAAGGTTGGCAAAAAATAACGTTTATTATATCAAAACATAACAGTTTTTACGTGCTTTTTTGACTTTTGCGCACCAAGCACCGATCATTGACGCAGCACTACGTAAATCTTAAAAACAGCAAATTCTATATATTCACCACAGGTAATTTGAAAGGTGCAAAAATACCGTTTATTATATCAAAACATAACAGTTACGTGTTTTTTGACTTTTTTTGCGCAACCCAGCACTTTCATTGACGCATCATCTACGTAATCTTTAAAAAACAGCAATTCTATATTAACAACAGGTGAATTGAAAGGTGCAAAAAATAACAGTTATATTTATATCAATCAAAACATAACAGTTACGTGTTTTATGACTTGTGCACACCCAGCACTGTTCATTGCGCAGCATCTACGTAAATCTTAATAACAGCAATTCTATAATATCACCACAGGTTGAATTGAAAGTGCAAAAAAATACCGTTTATTTACATCAAAACATAACAGTTGCGCAGTTTTTTTGACGTTTTTTGCCGCTCCCGCAACTGTTCATTGACGCAGCATTCTAGAGTAACTCTTAAACCAGCAATTTCTATATACACCACAGGTTGAATTGAAAGGGTGTCAAAAAATACCGTTTATTATACCAAACATAACAGATACGTGTTTTTTTTGGGACTTTTAACACCCCAGTCCAGATTTGTTGATAGACACTGCAGTTAAATTTGAATCCCAGAATTTTGTTTTGATTAGAGGGATTTGAGAATAGCTGTGATTTGCCGATCTTTACATAAAGAGACTTTCCAAAACAATTCATACCTTCTCAAATTTTTATATTTCTGAACATGGAGCGCAATCAGGTGGCAAGCGCGAGCAAAGATGGGGAAGCACATGGAGGTAGATGTACGAGAGAAGGATGCTCCTTCCCAGTGCTGGGCAACAAACGCATGCCAGGCGGATCGTCAGTTGCAGGACCGTCATGCCTGTCATCGCTGGTCAGGGCCCTGTGAAATCTAAGTAACGAAACATCCGTCGCCCATCTGTCCTTTCAGTGGTAATGCCACCTGCATCTAGCAGTCATTAACCTCCTCGTCCTCGCAGTTACGGCCATACAAATGTCGTCATCAGCAACATCAGCATCCGATCCAACCTGAAGCAGCCCAAATGTCCAACTACGTGTACAACCACACTGTGATAATCCATTGTCCTGAAGACACCTCTTAGATGACAAAAATGTGCTGTTGGGGTCAGAAGGCATGTAAAAGATCAAGAGGATGATTTAGTCCTGCTCCTGACGCCCAGTTACTAGATGCAGTCGAGGAGGTGGAAGGAAGCACGGTCAATCGGCCAAAAAATCCCGTGGCGGTCGCAACGCCTGCAGTGCCCTTGCTTGTAGCCGCAGAAAAGCTTCTGGAATGCAGAAAGGGTCAGGAGACCAAGTCTCACCTGTGTTGATGAGATGATAACTGACGACATTCGGATCATCCTGTGTCTTTTCCGCAGAATTTGCTGCGAGAGCGGTCGTTAGCGGGAATCCATTGGATAGGGAGGAAGACGATGGCGGTAGTGTCAATACGGTCCCTGCCACAAAAAGGGAGAGGGCGGCATCGCGGAGAATTCCAGCTGGATATTATTCCGCCAAGCCACGGTCAAGCGAGCAAACCCCGCTCCCCCTCGCTTATCGCCGTCAAAAAGTCCAGGACCTCTCAAAGCCTGGGCCATCTTTGAGCAAGCCTCTGATTCACCCAAGCGATGTCCATATGCCGCCTTTGCCGTAAACGCATAAGTTAAGGCAAGAACCTTTAAGTGTGTTTAACCACCACCAGACATGTCTATTCACATGCAGCGAATGCATAGTTGAAATGGATGGGAACACTTGCCATAAAAGGCCAGACCGACGCCGGAGCCCTCCTAACCCACTGTCACACCTCTGTCCTCTCCGGCCTCCCTCCTCCTCCGCCACCACCAAGGCGTTCCTCAGCTCCCATGGTCTCTCATAGATCCATGATCAGAAGGATCAGCCTCCGCTTCAGCCTGCCACCGTCACCCGAGTACCACCAGCAACCTACCAGAGACCCATCTACCCCTACTCCTTCCGCCATGTTGACGGACCTGCACGCCGTACAGCGGCCAGTCTAGCAGCCACTCTGTCTTCAGGTTGGGAGCAGAAGAAACACTTTAAACCAAACCAACCCAAAGCCAAAAGCCAGAATGTCGGGCATGTGCCAGGCTTTTGGGGCCTTGGAAATGTTGCCTTTCCGTCTGGTGGACACAGATTGGGTTCCGCCACGTCATGGCCCTCGCCTGCCCCAATACCAAGATGCCGAGCAGGCATTTTCTTTGCCAGAAAAGCCGTCCCTGCCCTGGCCAGCCACTGTCATCTAAAATTTCAAGCGCGTTGTCTGCATCTGTGTCCGGAAAAGTCCACTCACCACCGACACATGGGCTAGTAAGCACGGCCAAGGCCGCTATAATCTCAGTGACAGCTCACTGGTTTAGCTGGGTGGATGTCTCTGGGGGTGACGGTGGCTCTCAGGCTCGGCGCACGCTCTTCAAAACGCAGGATGGTGCAGGCTCTTTCCCCCAAGTCCTCTGGTGGCATCACTGCCCAGAGACACCAGGCCGTGTTGAAATTAATCTGCCTTGGAGACCGTCCACACACAGGTCAGGAGCTGTGGACCGGCTCTAAGCAACGAGACCGAGGGGCTGGCTGGGTGACAAGAACCTTGTTCCAGGCAAGGTGGTGTGCGATAACGGGCGAAATCTCTTTGGCCGCCCTTAAGATCGGTAGGCTGGACACATCCCTTGCCTGGCACATGTCATGAACCTTGTCCCCCCAGAAATTTCTAAAAAAGCTACCCGTGTCTGGACTGCCTCTGAAGAAGGCTCGAGGTCTGAGTTCGCACTTCCGCCGTTCGCGACCCTGCTTCTCCCGCCTGGCTGCGTTGCAGCGTCAGCTCGGCCTCACCGTCAACCGTCTCATTGTTGACGTGGCAACACGCTGGAATTCCACCCTCCACATGCTCCAGCGATTGTGGCAGCAGCGCAATGCCATTACCAGTTTCGAAGTGACACAT
>JAODAL010038948.1:0-38593 GCA_025379985.1 Phyllomedusa bahiana | reverse complement strand
GGGGGGAACCATTCACCCAGTGGGCCGTAAAGGACATGTTGTGGCCCTGACCGTAGTTACAGCTCCAGATGTCCGCGCTGCCGTGCACCTTGGAAACAAACCGATAAGCTCAAGGACTGGCCCACCTTCTGTTCTACATATTTATGAAGTGCTGGTACTGCCTTTTTGGAAAAGAAATTACGGCTTGGAACTCTCCATCTCGGCTCGGCACAAGCCATTAGTTCTCTGAACGGTGCAGAGTCCACCATTTGGAAAGGGAGGGACTGCAGTACCAACAACTTGGACAGGAGCATCGTCAGCTTCTGCACCTTAGGATGGATGGATGCATACTGTTGTCTCTTTGCAATCGCCTAGCTGAACTTTCTGCTTACAGATTCTACATATACCCATATTCGGCTCCTCCGGTGTCTTAGCAAAGAACTGCCACACCGCCGAGTATCGGATTTTACCGCCAACGCTCCGCACTGAGTGACTACTGCCACCGCTGCCTCGCTGAGCCCCTGTGCCGCTACTTTCTTGGACCTGCGAAGCGGGTTTTTTACCCCGTGGCCGCTTGGCTCCCGACCTCACACTGCTGCTATCCTGCTGACTCACAGCCACACGACCCACTTGCTGGCTGCACCGCTGCCTGACGCGCAAGCTGACGCCCTCTTCTCCTGACGATGATGAAGCCCTTGCCTCACCGGCTCCCAAGTGGGTTGGCTACATTATCATCTATTTGTGTTTCATCGTCACTGCTGTCCTCATCACCGGTCTGGTATGCAGAGGCTGACCGCTGACAACATGACCTCCCATGCCACTCTCAACATCTATACTTTGCCGCCTACTGCAAGAAGCAGGGGATATTGGCCCCACTTCTTCGCTGCCAAGTAGCTGCTGACTGCCCTCCTCAAATTGTTCATCCTCGCTATATAGTGGCGCTGAGCCCAGACCACATAGTAGATCTCTGGCTGGAGGGAACCGGATTGGGACAGAGGGGGTTGAGGACAGGTGAGGGCCGCTGACCCGCTCCCGGGCCATGCACAACTAAGGGTTGTGTCTGACGTTCCCACTGACTCTTGGCTGGGGTTGTCAGATGTCATCTGGGAGGAAGTGGATGACCTAGTCAACCAATCAAGAACCCTTGGGTTACTAGTCAGCACACGGCCGCTAGATGACAGCGGCAGTTGTGGCCTCACCGAGTGACCCCTGCTGCGATGTCCCATTGCTGTGCTGCGACCTGGGCCTGCTCCAGGAATATTTATGCCTCTGCCACTTGCAGGCGAAGAGTTTGCCACCTCTCTGTCTGACATACTGTTTGTTCTAAAATGTACAGACACTGATGAAGATATCTGTATATGATAAATACACACCCTGTATTTGACTCCAAATGAACCCACTAAGAAGCTTGGGTAACCCTTGGATATAAATTGCGCTCCACAAATGGGCAGGAAAAATTTACTTGTATGTGCCGTTTAAAAACTCTGTATTTTACTGAAAGTAAAGGCTTAATTAACCTTCGGATATGAATTATGTTACAGAATTTCTTCTGTGGCGGTGAAAAAGAAAGATATTTTTACTGAGTGCAACTGCAGAAAAATACTTAGTTAACCCTTGGATGTAAATTGCGCCAAAGAATTGAGCCACCACAAACTACTAGCTTTGTAGCGTGTTACAATGCGGTTTTTTTTACGCACACAACCAGAGATAAAAATTGTAATTAACCTTTGCTTGTGAATTAGGCTACAGGAATAATGTATATATTTTGGCGGTGAAAATGGCGGTTTCTTGGAGTCACCACAGCTAAATAACAACGCTTAATTAACCCCTGGATGTAAATTGCGCCAAAGAATTGAGCCACCACAAACTACTAGCTTTGTAGCGTGTTACAATGCAGTGTTTTTTACGCCACACAACAAGAGATAAAATTGTAATTAACCTTTGCTTGTGAATTAGGCTACAGGAAAAATGTATATATTTTGGCGGTGAAAATGGCGGTTTCTTGGAGTCACCACAGCTGAATAACAACGCTTAATTAACCCCTGGATGTAAATTGCGCCAAAGAATTGAGCAGCCAAAAATGAAGTGGTATTTGTATTGTAAAAAACGCTGTTTCTTTAAATGAATACAACAGGAACTGGCTTAGATCCCCCTTGGATATTCAATGTGCTGTGAGCAGATAGGATTTAAATGTATATGCAGCTGCAGTGGACGCACACTGGATTTCAGATCCAATACCCAAAAAAATCTGAAATAGAACGTTAAGAGAAGCAGTCTCTGAGACAAGCTGAGACACCCCACAAAAATCGCTGTATAAAAATCAGTCCTTCAGTAACAATCAGCAGCGGCAGCACCTTCCTTGATCAGTACAGTGAGAGCGGTATGAGCTCCCAGCGTCGCGCCCAGACTTATATAGTGCGGTGACGTCACAGAATCCTGGTCTCTGATTGGCTTCATCTCTGCACATGTCATGCAGGCTATGCCCTTCTTCCTCCCAGAGTTCTTTGCCCCATGTAACGCCATGTGCTCGCAGCCATTTTATCAATCAAAAGCACACTTCGTTCACCCGAATTACCCCAAACTTCGACTTCGTTCAGAACCGAAGTTTTCCTGAAATTCTAAACGAATTCCACTTCGTTAGAATCAATTCGCCCATCTTTACTGATTCCCCAGCATTATCACCCAATTTGGCAATTTTGCTAGGAATCTCAGGAGGAAAAGTGGCCTTTCTTTTTCTGTACCCCTAGAACTCCCCCTGTCTACATTAACCCAGCTACACGGCTCCTCCTGCTGATCCAATACTCCACCCTCGACATTTAGCCCACTAACTGTTTGCTCCAAGTGTAGTAAACTTTTCTTCATTGTCAATGCCCTCAGTGTCCATTTGCTCTCTGGGTCTAAAATGTGACCAAGTAGCAACATGCTCACATTTGCACAGGGGTATTCAAAGGGATCTTTTGATCCAGGGCATACATATGGCAGATTGTGATGCTGGAAATTCCAGTGAAGCTCCCCATTATCCCGTTAAGGATTGAAGTTTAAAAAAAAGGGGTTTGTTTACTTCCCATTTTTTTCTCTCCTTTTTTAATCCGGTTTGTTAATCAGCACTTTGTTCTCTCAAGACTCAGTTTGAGCCAAACAATTGAGCAACCAATGAGTGATTTTGTCGAAAATTGTCAATTATCATGCCGAAGTCGATTCAGATTATCGCCGATGACCTGTCTTGGGGAGAGGAACAACACCTTCATTCTATACCCAAAACAGGGGGGGAAAGCTGAATTGACTCCACAACAAAAAATGGTAGGTGCTACATTTGGGAAAAGACTTTTGGGACAAGAATACAAAAAAAAATGCCAGACTATTCACATCCCGTCTTGTACCACGCATGCTCTTAAACCCGCATGACCCCATATTAAAAAATGCCAGAAGCGTAAATTTGAAAACCCTCATTTTTGTTGAAATGGACATTGACTAACCTGGCCTGTACCACAGCATGAAACCCCCAAAACCCCCATGACCCCCAGTTAAAAAATGACGGAAAAAGTGTCTTTGAACCCCCATTTTGTTGAACTGGAATTAAATATGCTGTCCTGGACCGCAGTTTTTAAACCCAAAACCCCCTCTGACCCACAGATTAAAAAGTCCTAAAAAGGGCTCTTTGAAACCCCCATTTTAGTTGAACAGGACATTTACTATCACTGCCTGGACCCCAGCACGACCCCTTTAAAATTTCATGACCACGTTAAAAATTGCCTGAAAAAGGAGCTTTGAACCCCATTTTAGTGAAAGGACATGGGGTATTCATGTCCGTAGCGCAGCATGAACCCAAAAAGCAGCAGACCCAAAAATTAAAAAATGTTGAAAAGGGTCTTTGAAAAACCCTTTTAGTTGAAAATGGGCATTGGGCTTACTGTTTTTGTCCACAAAACAAATGAAGCTGTGACATTAAAATATATTTTGAAAAAGCAAGCAAGCTGCCTCTTTTTAAAAATGCGGATGATCCAGTTGCTTTCCTACCCTTCCCCGAAGTTGCAGGCTGGGGTTGACGCCTAGTGAGGAAACCAAAATTTAGTGTAGGGGCTCACCTGCTTGGGATCCCCCTTGGGGTTTTGGGAGGGAGCTTAAAACAATTTTGATCAAATCTGTAAAAAAAGAGTCCCCGGTTTTCATTTTTTCCTTTGCATAATGCATTTTCAATATTCCTATATCCTTTAGGTTTTATTTTGCTTTTGTGTGCCACTGTATTTGTTAGAATATGCTATTGCCTTTTTAGTGTGCACCTATGCTTTCGTTTTTTTAGTTTTTTTAGTTGTGCACAGCTTCATTTTGTTTTTTAGTTCTTTTAGATTGGTAATCTCATTGGGTTGCTGCACTCAGCTGCCTCTTTTTAAACCCGTGCGGGTTCCAGTTGCTGTTCCTACATTCCCTGAAATTGCGTCTGGGTTTACGCCCAGTGAGGAAACATTTTAGTGTAGGGACTACCGCTCTGGTCCTTGACGTTTTGGAAGGTGAGCTTAAAAAAACTTTGATCAAATACTGTAAAAAAGTCCGTTTTTTATATTTTCTTAGAGTAATGCATTTTTCAATATTCCCATTTTTACCTTGAGGTTTATTTTTGTCTTTAGTGTGCCACTGTATTTGTTAGATATATGTATTGCCTTTTTTTTGTGCCTAGGTGCGTTTTTTCGAATAATTTTAGATTTGGGCCCGCTTCATTAGTTTTTTAGTTCATTTAGATTTGGGAATCCTTTTGGGTTCTGCATCGCTGCCTCTTTTTAACCCGGCAGGGATCCCGTTGTTTTTTACCATTCCTGAAGTTGCGTCTGGGTTGACCCTTGAGGAAACATTTTTAGTGTAGGGGGCTCACCTGTCGGGTCCCCCTTTACGTTTTTTGGAAAGGGAGCTTAATACAAACTTTGATCAAAAACTGTAAATAAAAGTCCCAGGTTTTCATATTTTCCTTAGCAGTAATGCATTTTTTTTTTTAATACCTTGAGGGTTTTTTTTAGCTTTATGTGCCACTGATATTTTTTAGTAAAAGCATTGCCTTTTTAGTGTGACCCTTTCTTTGGTTTTTTCGAATAATTTTTTATGGCCAACTTCATTTGTTTTGTAGTTCATTTTGGATTTTGGGAAACTCTTTGGGTTTTTCTGCATCACTGCCCTTTTTTAACCCTGCAGGGTGACCTTGCTAGTTCCCCCATTCCCCGAAAATTGCGTCTGGATTACGCCCAGTGAGGAAACATATTTAGTTAGGGGTCACCGTCTGGGGTCCCTTGACGTTTGGGAGGTGAGCTTTTAAAACAATTTTTTATCAAATATGTAAACAAGATTTCCCCGGTTTTCATATTTTTTCCTTAGGTAATCATTTTCAATATTCCTAATACCTTTAGGTTTTATTTTCTTTAGTTGCCATGATATTTGTTAGATATAGTATTGCCTTTTTATGTGCACCTATCTTGCGTTTTTCAGAAATTTTTTTAGATGTGCCAGCTTCATTATGTTTTTTAGTTCATTGAGATTGGTAATCTATTTGGGTGCTGCACTCAGTGCCCCTTTTTTTTCCAGTGCAGGAGATCCCGTTGCTATTCCTACCATTCCCTGAAGTTGCGTCTGGGGTTGACCCTAGTGAGGAAAAATTTAGTGTGGGACTCCCCGTCTGGGGTCCCCCTTGACGTTTTGGAAGGTGAGCTTAATTCAATCTTTGATCAAAAAACTGTAAATAAGAGTCCCCGGTTTTCATATTTTCCTTAGCGTATGCTTTTTTAATATTCCTATAACCTTGAGGTTTTATTTAGTCTTTAGTGTGCCCCTGATATTTGTTAATATAGCATTTCCTTTTTTTGTGTAAAACCCATGCTTGCGTTTTTCAAAAATTTTAGATGTGCACAGCTTTATTATGTTTTGTAGTTTTATTTGAGATTTGGGAATCTCATTGGGGTTGCTGCACTAAACTGCCCCTTTTTAACCATCAGGGTGATCCAGTTTGCTAGTTCCCATCATTCCCCGAAGTTGCAGTCTGGATTGACGCCCTAGTGAGGAAACATTTTAGTGTAGGGGACTCACTGCTCTGGGATCCCCCTTTAGTTTTTTGGGGGTGATTTAATACAATCTTTATCAAAATGTAAACTAAGAGTCCCAGGTTTTCATTTTTCCTTACTTTAAAGCATTTTCAAATTTTCCCATATACCTTGAGGTTTTATTTAGTCTTTAGTGTGCCACTGATATTTGTTAGATATATGCTGTTCTGTACCACAGTTTGACTATTAGACCTGCATGACCCCCAGATTTAGAAAGTGCCAGAAAAAGGAGTCTTTGAACCACCATTTTAGTTGAACTGGACAATAACTATCCCTGTCCTGGACTGAAGCATGACCTTTAAACCTGTCTGACCCACAGATTAAAATTTGCCTGAAAAAGGGGTCCCTTTAACCACCCTTTTTGTTGAAAAGGACATTGACTAATAATGTTGTCCGCACCAAAACCCCTTAAAAACTAAGACCACAGATTAAAAAATGCCGGAAAAAAGGGGGTTTTGAACCACCATTTTTTAGTTTAACTGGGAAAGCTTGCCTGTCTGGCGACAGACCCCCTTAAAAACCCGTTGACCCCCAGATTTTAAAAATCCCAAAAAGACTTTTTGAAACCCCAAAATTTTTGTTGAACGGACATTTTATATCACTGTCCCGGACCGCAGCGACCCCTTAAAACGCAGACCCACAGATTAAAAAATTTCCCGAAAAAGGAGCTTTGAACCCCATTTTAGTTGAACCGGACATGGACTATTAAAGTCCTGTACCGCAGCATGACCCTTAAAACCTGTTGACCCCAGATTAAAAAGTGCCTGAAAAAGGAAACTTTGAACCCCATTTAGTTGAAGGACTGACTGTGCCCGTCCCGGACCCAACTGACCCCAAAACGCATGACCCATTTTTAAAATGTTCTGAAACAGGATCTTTTAACACCATTTTTGTTGAAGGACAAAAACTATCCCTGTTGGCCGAAGCAGACCCTTAATGTCTGCCCCAGATTTAAATTTGACCCCAAAAAGGAGTCTTTAAACCACCATTTTAGTTGAACGGACTTGCTTACCTGTCCGTAACGCGCATGCCTTTAAAACACATGACCCCAGTTAAAAAGTGCCGGGGAAAAGGGGTCTTTCAACCCCCATTTTAGTTGAACTGGACATTGACTATGCCTGTCCTATACCCCAGCATGACCCTAAAACCCGCATGACCGAGAGATTAAAAAGTGCCTGAAAAAGGAGTCTTTGAACCACCATTTTAGTTGAACTGGACATTGACTATTCCTGTCCTGTACCGCAGCATGACCCTTAAACCTGTCTGACCCACAGATTTAAAAGTGCTGGAAAAAGGAATCTTTGAACCATCATTTTAGTTGAACTGGACATTGACTATGCCTGTCCTGGACCGCAGCATGACCCTTAAATCTACATGACCCACAGATTAAAAAGTGCTGGCAAAAGGAGTCTTTGAAGCAGTATTTTAGTGAAATGGATATTGACTATCCATTTCCTGTAACGCAGCATGACCCAAAAATCCGCACAGGGGCCCTTATAGACCGTCAGCAGAAAATTTCGCAATAAGAAATAAACTATATTAAAAACAACTAGTTTTCCAATACTGATGTGGCTAGAGGTACTTGCCATTCTACTGGTGACATTGTTCCACCGTGATATTAGAATGTGAAGCAAATGAAACAGATGTCCCCAGTAGGTCAACGAGGCCTGTCTGAAAATCCTGCATTCTACTGTCAAGTGGGTTGAAGGAAATTACAGATCAAGGCAGGTGAGGCTGTAAACGTGGATCACGCAGGTTCAACTAGCAGGGTCGCAGTTACAGTGGCTGTGGTGAGAGCCAGGACTGGTGTTCGTCATTTATTAAAACGCAGGTTCAGCTAGCAGGGCCGTAGTTGCAGTGGGTGCGGTGAGAGCTAGGGCTGGCGTCCGTCATCTATTAACATGGCAAAAATGCGCTGATGACGCAGCAACGAAAACAGTCGTGCTGAAACAAAGTGCGGAAGCGGAAGTGTTAGCTAAGACCTCCAGCCTTCCTCAGTACACAGTCAAGACCTGGGTAGCGCTTGAGAAATTTCTGCCTCTACGAGAGCGCTTGCCCATTCGTATGAGTACGGACCAATTGAGCTTCACTTGGAAATGCTGGTGATTGACGCTCCTGTCCAACCAGGTGCCCTTTTTCTTGGCTTTCTTTTTCTCATTTTACTCAGTGTGTTGGAGAAAATTGTCTCTGTTCTTGGGTGGCGAATGTGCTCCATACTCCATGTTCTCTGAATAACCTACATCTGTTCACGTGTTCCTGTACCTCCCTTGTACAATTCAGAGGAATATTTGTATCAGCTATTTTGTACATGCAATTTTTTTAGTAGTTTCATTCCAAAAAATACATTATTAAAATAGGATTCAATCCCACCACAGCTTTGTTTCTCTTTTTTTTTATTGTATTAAACGGGTTGTCTCACTACAGGGATTGCTAGCTATGTTGAAGATCTTGCAAAAACAAGTCATTTTGCAATATGTGTCCATTAACAGTGTCCTGCCTATTTCTGTTTTTGACAGCACCATGCCCCATAAAATTCAAAACATGACCTTTTGGCCACTCTTGACAATTGTGAAGAACAAATGTCTGTTATAAACCACATTTTTTATAATAGGACCTGTAGAATAGCTGTATTTCACAGCAACATGCCCCCAAAAATTCAAAACATGATCTTTTGGCCACTCTTGAATATCGTGAAGAACAAATGTCTGTTAGAAATCTCCTTTTTTATAATCGGACCTGTAGTGTAGCTGTATTTCACAGCAACATGCCCCCAAAAAATCAAAACATGACCCTTTGGCCACTCTTGACAAATGTGAAGAACAAATGTTTGTTAAAAACCCCATTTTGTATAATAGGACCTGTAGTATAGCTGTTTTTCACAGCAACATTCCGCAAAAATTCAAAACATGACCCTTTGGCCACTCTTGTCAATTGTGAAGAACAAATGTCTGTTAGAAACCATATTTTTTATAATATGACCTATAGTATAGCTGTATTTCACAGCAACATGCCCCCAAAAATTAAAAACATTACCCTTTGGCCGCTCTTGACAATTGGGAAGAACAAATGGCTGTTAGAAACCACATTTTTTATAATAGGACCTGTAGTATAGCTGTATTTCACAGCAGCATGAACCTAACAATTATAAAAATGACTTCTCAGCCACTGTTAAAAATCTTGAGGGAGAAATGCCACTTAGAATCCACATTTCTGTTCCAAATGACAATGATTATAGCTGTATCTCAGCTGTATCATGACCCCAAAACCACTGACAGTGTGAAAAATTGTAAAGATGAAGTGAGTAAATGGAATACGTTTTTTTCATGAAACCATGTACAATTGATGTCTTTTACAATCTCCTCACTACAAAACCAGCAAAATTACCTTTTGGGAACTGAGAATAAAAATTGCAGTAAGAAATGATCATTTAAAAAAAAATGTTCAAGAGGACCATTTCTGTTTGAAGAGGAAGGTGAAGTAGACCGGCAACTAATCGGTGGCAATTGGGGCCACAACATCATCAGAGATCCACGCCTGATTCATCTTGATGAAAGTCAAACGATCCACATTATCAGTGGAAAGCTGGATGCGTTTGTCAGTAATGACTCCTCCAGCTGTGCCGAAGGTCTGCTTAGATATGACGCTGGCTGCTGGGCAGGACAACACCTCTATGGCGTCACGAGTGAGCTCAGGCCATTCATCCTTTTTGGATACCTGGAAGTCGATTGGGTGTGGAACATATCCAAAAACATTGGTGTTGAGACGCAGATAGTCGTGCAACATGATCTTAAGCCGGTCTTTGTGTGTTGTATGTGTGCCCTGCATTACATGCGTTGGTGAGGTGGTAAATAACGATTGCCAGAGGTCACCCATTAGGCTTCTGCCACAATGCCTGCTGCTGCAGCTACTTGGCACTCTACTGCTTTCACGTTGCTGACATTGTTCCACCGTGACATTTGAAGAACGTGAAGCAGATGCAGCAGATGTCTCCAGTTGATCAATCAGCACTGTCTCTAATTCCTGCATTTTACTCTCTATTTGGGTGGGTGGAAGGAAAGTGCTGAGTTTAGCTTGGTAACGGGGATCGAGGAGGGTGGCCACCCAGTAACTGTTGTTCAGTTTGATGGCCTTAATGCGAGGATCATGTTGGAGGAAATGGAGCATCCAAGCACTCATGTGAGAGATGGAGCCTTGATTTCCAAAGCCTCTGGGTCGAGGGGCACTAGCAAACTGATCTTCCTCATCTTCCTTCTCCACCTCATATCCGTGCAAACCTTTTTCCAAGGCAAGGACATCAGTGACGTCGGTGTCCATGAAAACGTCATCCTCATCCTCCGCTTCCTCCGCCTCAGCTTTAACACAGCCCCGACTTGCCTCAGATTTTGTACCCTGAGAGCTGAGGCACCGCCTTGCACCAGCCCTGGACCTCGAACCACTGACTAATGAAGACCGATAAAGTTGTGAAACTGTCGGGCATTCTGGATTCGACAGAGAGAAAGGCTCTGTGTCCGCATCTGTGTCCGTCTTCTCCTCCGTCGCTGGTGGGACCTGCTGTTTTAGAGTGTCCAACGATTGTTCCAGAACTAAGATCACCACAATGCTCATGCTGACAAGGGCATTGTCCACACTGACCATTTTGGTGGCTTCTTCATAAATCGCAAGGATGATGCAGAGCTCTTTCACCTGTCTCCACTCTCGGTGGCTCAACACCCCGAGGTCTGCAATGCTTCTTGTCAGTCCATGTGTCACTTCGTACTGCGTAATGGCATTGCGCTGCTGCCACAATCGCTGGAGCATGTGGAGGGTGGAAGTCCAGCGTGTTGCCACGTCAACAATGAGACGGTTAACGGGGAAGCCGAGCTGACGCTGAAACGCTGCCAGCCGGGACGAAG
The DNA here is from genome assembly GCA_025379985.1 of Phyllomedusa bahiana. NCBI lineage: Eukaryota > Metazoa > Chordata > Amphibia > Anura > Hylidae > Phyllomedusa > Phyllomedusa bahiana. Next base: position 27,642 of record JAODAL010038948.1, on the reverse strand, counting down.
CAGGGTGCGAACGGCGTAAGTGTGTGCTCAGACCTCGAGCCTTCCTCAGCAGGTAGCGCTTTAGACATTTCTGGACGACGAGGTTCCTGATGTGTGCCAGGCAAGGGATGTGCTCCAGCCTACCGATCTTAAGGGCGGCCACGAGATTTCGCCCGTTATCGCACACCACCTTGCCTGGCACAAGGTTCTTGTCACCCAGCCAGTGCTCGATCTCGTTGTGAAGAGCCGACCACAGCTCCTGACCTGTGTGTTGATGGTCTCCAAGATGGATTAATTTCAACACGGCCTGGTTTCTCTGGGCACGTGATGCCACCAGTGGACCTTGGGGGAAAGAACCCTGCACCATCCCTGCGGTTTTGAAGAATGTGCACTGAGCCTGAGAGCCACAGTCATCACCAGAGACATCCACCCAGCTCACCCAGTGAGCTGTCACAGAGATATAGCGGCCTTGGCCGTGCTTACTAGTCCATGTATCGGTGGTGACAACGCGCTTGAGATTCTAGATGACACGTGGCTGGCCAGGGCAGGGACGGCTTTTCTGGCAAAGAAATGCCTGCTCGGCATCTGGTAGTGGGGGCAAGCAAGTGCCATGACGTGGCGGAACCCATCTGTGTCCACCAGACGGACAGGCAACATGTCCAAGGCCAAAAGCCTGGCATTTGGCTTTGGGAGGTTTGGTTACATGTTTCTTTCCCCCCAAAACCTGGTCACAGAAGGCTGGCTGCTGGACTACCCCTGTACAGTGTAAAGGTAAAAATGGGGGAAAGGGAAAAGGGGTAGCTGCTTCTCTGGTGATGTGTGGTACCGGGCGACGGTGGGGGCTAAAGGGAGGCTGATCCTTGATCATACCTGAAGCATGTGCAGTTGGGGAACGCTTGGTCTTGGAAGTGGGGGGAAAGGAGGAGGGGGAGACAGGGGTGGTAGGGGTTTGGAACCCCGGACCCGTGTGGCTTTTTTTCGCCAAGTGTTCCCCCATTTCAACTAGGATTGCTGCATGGACTAGACATGATGGTGGTGGTTAAACCCCAAAGTTTCTTGCCTCTACTGCGGGTTTTACGGAAAAGGCGGCATTCAAAAAACTGGGTAATCAGGGGCTTGATCAAAAAGGCCCCAGGTTTAGAGACCGGGGGCCTTTTCGACGGCGATAACGAGGTGCGGTGTTTCCGTGATCGTGGCTGGGGGAAAAATCTCAGGGATTGTGCGACCCCCCTCTCCTTTTTTTGGGCGAGCCCCGTAGACCTACCCATAATCTTTCCCGTCCAACGTGAAGGCTTGCCAGAAAAATTCTGCTGAAAAGACCACATTGAATCCGAAATTTGGCGTCATCTATTAGATATGGGCGAATTTTCAAAAATTGGTTTGCCGACTTCGCCGTTTTTCCCGACAAAATCCGTTTTTTCCCCAAATTCGCATTTAAAAACAGCTTTTTCCTGGCTGCCAAGCCTTAGGGTGCTGTAAAAAAATTGTGCCATGCTTAAATATGCAGGGGAGCTTGGTTGGGTCTTCATACAATGCGTGTTTTAGGCACCACTGATGGCCGCTTTGAATCGCTTCCCTTAAATTTCCCTGGGCACTTACAGGGCAAAATGCCCAAAAAACGAAGTGGTAGCACCCTGACGGGAATGTCAGCGGCAGTGGAAAGAAAGACCCCAGGGCAAAGATCCTATGATAGCGTCAAGAACATAGAAGTAGGTGACCGGAGCCCCCACAGACGCATACGTTGGGGACGTCAAAAGGAGTACCCTGCAGGCCAGCATCCGTATCATCTGGGGCCCATGTTTTTGACCACACACTAGGTCTACTTTTCTCCCAGTGACATTGACAACCCCAGCCAAGATCGAGGGTTTGTCACCCACATCCCTTGTTGGCATCCCCCGGGAGCAGGGAGGGGCTTCACTGCCCTCAAACCCCCCTTTCTGTCGCTTCCCACACCCAGAGATCTATATTGTTTGGGGCCCTCTTGCCACTATACGTGGGACAAAATATTTGAGAACAGTGGGCAGAAAAGAGGGGGGGAAAGACATCCACTGCTTCTTCAGGGGGCAAATAGTGTGAGAAATTGAATGAGGGTTTTTGTAAGTGGTCATGCTTTTACGCGACCCCTTGTGGGGAGGGGGCGGTGACGGCAAACACTAATCGATGTAGCATCGAAATTGGGACCAGGGAAGCAAGCAGGCGGGACAAGGAAAGGGGCCCCCTATTAAACAAGGCAACAGTCCCCCCAAATGGAAATTCGCCTCTCCATGCCCCCTTTCCCCCCCTTTTATCCCGGGTGAAGTGGGGGCCAAAGGGTCGCCTACCCGGGACTACCCATTGTTCCAGCCCGGGAAAGCATTCCGTTTTCTCTACATTAAGTTTTAGGGGAGGGGGAAGAAGAAGGATTTGGCGAAGAAAAACTGGGATTTGGACATAGAGGAAAGTTGGCCCGGGGAGATGTAAAGTTTGGTGCCCATCAGAAACTTGTGGTTTTAAAACCCTGTGTTCTATGATTGACCCGCCCAAACAGTGTAAAAGGGTTCATCATTATCAGGGGAGAAGAGGCGCAGCTTGGTGCAGGCCGGGGGATATGGGGTAGTGTGGCCGGGAGTCAGCAGGGTGGCAGCAGTGCGGGGTTTGGGACCCAATGGCCTGTTTAGACCACCATTTTGCAGGCCAAAGGAAGTAAGGCAAGGGGCCCCCGGGTCAGCGGGGGGTAACAGTCGTCAGTGGGATTTTTGGTGGTAAAATCGCATATCGGCGGGTGTCCATTTTTTTGACGGGACAACAAAAAAGGTTGAACAAAAATATATTTAAATTTGTGGGGGCAGAAAGCCAGCGTGACGAGGGATAAGTTGGCACCATGGCCCTGCACAAAAATATCAGTGTAACCCGGGCCAGCCAGTGAGCGGGGTTAAAGTAGGTCCCCTTCCCCCAAGCCTCCGCAAGGCAGGGGGGTTTTTCAGTGGGAGTCCCACCGGGCGCTACCCCCCGGGGCCGATAGTTGTGGTGGCAGGGACAAATGGTAAACAAACTTGTTTGTCAAGGTAAGAACGGTAGGGGGGCGGCGGAATTCGGGTAAAGGGAAAAACAGCGAAAAGGTCGGGGAACGGGCAACGGAAATGTGAACAGGGGGAAAATTTATGAAAAGGAAAAAAAATTTTAAAGGGGGGAAATTTATGAAAGGAATAAAATATTTAACAGGGGAAATTGTGAAAAGGGGGAAAATTTATAAAAGAAAAGGTATTTAAGTTTTTTGTGATCACTTGGACAAATTTCCCAGGGGAGGAAAGGGTCATGCAAATTGTCTCGATTTGGTTTCTCCCGACAATGAAAACTTTTAAAGAGATGAAAAAAAAATGGTGTGGTGGTGGGGGGGCTGAGCCTGCTCCCCCCATGGGGTAATGTTAAAAACTGGTTTTTTCAATCTTACACCCCCTCTGCAAGACATTCTAAAAATGGCCCCGGGAAAATTTGCATGACTTCATCCGTTCTTACAACCAAGCACACCCACCTTTAACAGAGCGGCGGCCGACCCCCCCCCCAAAAAGGTGATATGTGATATTTCCAACATGGAAAATTTAGCCTCCAACGTTGGAACGACTCTTGAACAGGAAAGGAAATTAATGATTTATTTATGATCCCAAACGGAAGGATACAAACCCCGGTAAATTTTAATTACGGGGAGTGGGGTCTAAGTTGGGCCCCGTTTTCACCAGGCCCGCGCAAAGTGGGGATGGACTTTTGCTGCGGGGGGGGGGTTACCATGGGGGCTACCCCTGACGTGATTGCTTCGGGGCAGCCCCGGTGTAGCGGGTACAAAAATCGTAAGGCAAACTCGGAGTCGGGGCAAGTGAAGGTCAGACGCCCGCAAGGATGTGGTCAAGGGACGGGAACAAGATAGGTACACATAGACAGATGAGGTGAAGCAAAATTTTTCTATGGCCTAAAAATTATTTTTGGTATTATTTATTTTTATAGTCTTGGAGGAGGGTTTGTGAGGAGGCCCTTTTTTATTAAAAGCAGCTAAAGGATTTCCAAGCTTTCAAAATCTGGCACCTGATAATAGTTCAGCAACTTTTCTTTTACACCTTTTCTCTGTTTATGAACAACTGAAGGTTTATCAACTTGCTTTCTTAAACCACTTGAAATTTGTTGGAAGTAATTTTTTTTTCGGTAACAGGGGAGGGCCCAAAAGGATTGTGTTTTTAGTTTCTGTAAGTTGGGCTCGATTACATTCTTTATACTGAAGAAGTTATAAAAGCCCGTTTTGAAAGGCTTTTTTCTTCTTTTTTGTTCTGTCCCATTCCCTTTTGTACCGAATTCAATCAACAAGGACAGAATGCAAAATAAGCACCTAAAACTTCCCCGTAGTTATGGTTTTCAGCAAGTTCCCTACGTGATTTGAACAAAATGGTTTTAATGGAAATGTTTCAACCCACCACGTTTTTTCTAATGAGTTTTGATTTCATGCTGTCCTCCTCAAAAGGCTTGGTATGCAAGGTGACCGTTACCAAAAAACTCCATGCCACTCTCCACATCTATCTGCAAAAATCAAGGGATGTCTGCCCCACCCCTTCGTTTCCCAAATGCTGCGACTGTCCTCAAATTGTTCTCCTTTGATATGGCGTGAGCCCAGACCACGTATAGTTTTTTGGCGAGGGACCCGAAAGGGCAGAGGGGGTTAAGACGGTGAGGGCCGGACTGTTCCCCGGGGCCCTGCCAACTAAGGTGTATTGACGAACCCCCCCGCTAGGGTTGTCGATGTCTTTTGGGATAAAATTGAGACCTCTAACAAACAAAAACCCCTTGGGTTGTGTCAACACACGGCCCCTACATACAAAAGGCAACGCACCCCTGCTGCGACTTCCTTTACTGTGCGTGACCTGTGCCTCTCCCGGAAAAGTTTGTGCCCTTCCATCGCATGTGAAGAGCCGCCCCCTAGCTTAGACATACTGTTTTTTCAAAAATTTTCAGACTTGTTTAAAGAAATATTGTATATGATAAAAACACCCCTGTTTTGACTCCAAAAGAGCCCATAACAAAGCTTGGGTAACCCCTTGGATAAAATTACGCCCACAAATGGCAGGAAAAATTTACTTGTATGTGCTGTTTAAAAACACTGTGTATTTTCGAATATAAAAGCAAAACGGCTTAATTTAACCTTCGGAATAAAATTTTGTACAGGGAAAAATTTCTTCTTTGGCGTTGAAAAACCTGTGTATTTTTTTGACTACAACAGCAAAAAAAAATGTTTAATTAACCCCTTTGGTATAAATTTTGGCAAAAGAAATGAGCTGCCAAAAATTAACAGCTATGCGGGTGTTTAAAACGACGTGTATTTTACTGACTGAAACGGAAAAAGCTTAATTAAAATTTTGGGTTATCTATGCAAGGGAAAAAATTTTTCTTTGGCACTGAAAAATACGTTTTTCTTTTACTGACTACACAGCAGAAAAACACTTAAAAACCTTGGATATAAATTGCGAAAAGAAATGAGCTCCAAAAAAAGTCGCTATGTGGATTGTAAAAACGCGTTTTTTAACTGAAAAACAACAGCAAAAACAGGCTTAGATAACCTTTGGATATTCAATGTCCAAAAACTGAGCGATAGCATTAAATGTATATGCGCGAATTGGACAACACTGGGCTTCAATTCAAAAACCCACAAAAACAAAATTAGAACATAAAAAGAGCTCTCTGAGAAAAGCTGTGACCCCCCCCAAAAGTCGCGTATGAAGCTGCAGCGCTACAAACAGCAAGGGAGAGGAGTGTGAACTGCCAGTGTGGTCGTACTTTATGTGCGGTGAGTCACGAACCCCGCCGGTCTTAATTGGCTTCTTCTGACATGTCATTGAGATGTTCCTTCTTCCTCCCAGAGTTCTTTCCCCATGTAACGCCTGTGCTTGAACATTTTATAAATTTAAAAAAAACATGCTTGTTCCCGCGTTTCCCCCCCAAAACTTCAATTTCGTTCAGAATAAAATTTTTTCCGGAAATTTAAATGAATTACTTCGTTAGAATCGTTTCGCCCCATCTCAATATTCTCATTCATCATAAACAAGGGGCTTCCTCATCCTGAAATTCTGCTCCTGGAGCTGCGGGCTACAAGCGACAGGCACAGCAAGGCGTTGTCGACCCCGCCCGGGATTTTTGTATTGACCGGCTTCCTTTCCCCCCCTTTGTGGCTTTGCTATTGGGCGTCAGAGCACACAAAATCATCCTTTTGGCTCTTGATCTTTTGAATTGTTTTCAGCCCCCCAACCAAATTTTTGCTCAAGGGTCTTCGGGAAAATGGATTATCCACAGTGGGGGGTTTCATGAGTTGCTTTGGGCTGCATTCGCTTCAGTTGGACGGTGCTGATGATGACGAATTTGGGGCCAGGGACTGGAGGACGAGGGGTAAGATGTGGATGCGGGTTTTGCTTTTAACCCCCTGAAGAAACGTTGGGACGCTGTTCGTTCCCGAGTTAAAAGGGCACCGCCAAGTGGGGACGGGCCTGATGGTCCTGCAAAGATTCCGCTGGCTTGATGTTGTTGCCAGCATGGAAGGACCCCTCTTCGTTCCCTCTCCTGCTTTTCCTACGCCCCTCTTTGCTCGCTTACCACTGCAGTTCGCCCCATGTTCGAAAAAAAAATGAAAAAAGGTATGGAAGAGTTTTTGACGTCTCTTATTAAAAAGTGGAAATTTTCACAGCTATTTTTAAATGACAAATTTCCCAACCCCAAACTAGGATTAGAAATAAAAATTTGTTTTATCAATTTGTGAAATGTTTTGTTGGTGGAAAAACCGTAACAAAAAATTTAACAGTGTTCTTCCTTCAGCCCCTGAAAATTCAATGCCGTGGATAGCGTTGTAGTTTTCAACAAATTTTGTACAAATGCACGTTTTTGCGAAAAACTGAGAAAACTGAGGAAATAGAAGTATTAAAAAGTTTGGATTAATATGGTGGACCCTGACAAAAAGGTAATTTTTCTATCATTATTTTGAAAAAAAAAATTGGTTTCAATGAGCTCTCTGCTCCAAACAGATGCAGGACTGCAATCAAAGTATTTTAATGTTATATGGATTAATATGGCAGCCTTCCCCATGATACAGGGTAATTTACTATCAAAAATGTATAACACAATTGGTACAACGGAGTGTTTTCACGGATTGCAATAATGTATTTAATGTTATTGGATTAATATGGCCCGGCCTTCGCCCACTGATACAGGTGAAAATTCTATCAAAAAGTTAACTTTTATGCGTACAAAATTGCTTTTGCGAAAATAGACGCAAAGGCCACAATAAAATATTTTAATGTTATATGTATTTATGGCGGCCTTCGCACCCATGACTAAGGTGTAATTATTCAAATTGTATAACACGTATGTATAAAATGGGTCTTTGAGGCAAACGACACACAGAAATGCAATAAAAGATTTAAAATTTTTTTTTGGTTAATTGGCGGCTTTGGCAACCACTGCTAAGGGATAATTTACTTAAAAATTGTATAAAAAAAAATGGTACAAAAAGAGCTTTTGCGGCAAACAAACCACGGATGCAATAAGAGTATTTTAATTTTATATGGGTTAATATGGGAGCCTTCGCACCACTGATACAGGGTAAATTTTTATCAAAATGTAGAACACAATTTGCGTACAATGAGCTCTAGCGCCAAACAGGGGGCACGGACTGCAATTAAAAAGTTTTTAATGTTATTGGATTAATTGGCAGCCTTTTTCCATGCTACAGGGTAAAATTTTCTATCAAATATTATAACACAATATGCGTTTCAACTAACTCTTTGCGGCAAACAGAGCCACAAACTTCAATAAAAATTTTAAAAGTTATAGGGATAAGTTTTCTCTGTTTTTGTGGGAAACATGGACAACAGTAGATTGCAATAGAACTGAAACACAGGGACCAAATTCAACTTCCTATCAGAGGTTCCTGCTGGCCAAATAAGTGGTATAAAAACAATTCTTTTTCAGTGAAGATCACAGAAACACACTGAGACTGCAAAATATCTCCTTTCAAATGCCTATCTCTGCCTCCACCGGCCTCACCGCAGTGATTGCAATAGAACTGAAAAACACAGGGGACAATTTCAGCCTCCTATCAAGAGGTTTGCTGGCCAAAAAAAGTGGTAAATACAATTGCTTTTCAATTCAAAGATCACAGAAACAATGAGTTGCAGAAAATATCTCCCTTCGTTTCAAAAAGTCTCTCCTGCTGCCCCCCTCCACCCATGCTAAGCCCGTGGATTACACACATTCATAAGTTATCCTTAAAAACTTTATCTAACGAATGAAGAAGTGAAATTCTCTAATCTAACTCTATTCTAAGCTGTAGGTAGATGGATGTTTTCTCTTATATAGTAGAAGTGACTTATCTTCAGAGTTGTTAGAACAGCTATTGGGTTAAACACAGAGAGACACGTCCTGCTGTGAAGGGGCATAGACAGAGTATGAGCTCAAACAGGAAATGCAGTTGCATAGATAAAACGAGGTCACGTGATTTTTGAAGCCAATAGATCCTTTACACTGCAAAGTGGTGATGTTGTACATCATCCTCACCCCCTCTCTCCCCCGGGAGTGTGTGTGTTGGCTGGCCGCCAAAATGTCAGGAAAGCTGAATATGGCCGCGGATAGTTATAGATATTGTAAGATTGTCACCTAAACTATCGTGTGATCGGAAATTTCTGATAAGCCTAAAAACTGTGCCGATTTCAACTTTTGTCGATAATATCGCTCATCCCTATCGAGGACACATTTGTATATGCGACCCGGTAAAGCGCATGCTCAGAATCGCGCCCGAGGTTTTTCTATGAGTACACTTCCAGCCATGCACACTTATGTGGATGGAACGCAAACTATTAAGTCGCACGGGAGACACCATGGAGGCATCTCTGTTGGGATACTAATGATTGATATGTAGGATCTATTACCCTATCACTATTGGATATTTATTTCTATTGGTTGTGGCTAGTGAAGAGCGATTACGTCGACTATCTTCATCGGGTCGATAGTCGATATCGTCAATTATCATGACGATTTCCGATAGTCGATAATAGATTATCGCCGATGACCATTAAATTCTATGGGAGAGGAACAACACCTTCATTCTTATACCCAAACAGGGCTGTAGAAGCTGGAATTAACATCCACAACAGTCAAATGGATACGTGCTACATCTTAGGCAGCACACTTAGGTTATAAAAGTCACAGAAAAAAGTCACAGACCATTCACTATCCCTGTCTTGTACCACAGCATGACCCTTAAATCTGCATGACGCACAAATTAAAAAGTGCCAGAAGGCAGTATTATTTGAACCATCATTTTACTTGAACTGGACATTGACTATCCCTGTCCTGGAACGCAGCATGACCCTTAAACCTATCTGACCCACAGATTAAAAAGTGACAGAAAAAGGAGTCTTTCAACCACCATTTTAGTTGAACTGGACATTGACTATAGCTGTTCTGTACTACAGTATGACCATTAAACCTGTCTGACACCCAGATTTAAAAAGTGCCGGAAAAGGAGTCTTTCAACCACCATTTTAGTTGAACTGGACATTGACTATATCTGTCCTGGGCCACAGCATGCAGGTTGCATTAACCACTGAAGAACAGATTGGTGATGCTGTTCGTTACTGAGATTCACAGGGCCCTGACCCAGCGATGACAGGCCTGACGGTCCTGCAACCGACGATCCGCTGGCATGCGTGTTGTCGCCAGCACTGGATGGAGCACCTTCTCTCGTACCTCTACCACCATGTCCTACACCCCTCTTTACTCGCTTACCACCTGCATTTCGCTCCATGTTCAGAAAGATAAAAATTTAAGAAAGTATGGAAGAGTTTTTGACAGTCTCTTATTAAAAGACGGCAAATCACAGCTATTTTTAAATCCCTCTAATTTCCTACAGCCAACTAGGATTAGAATCTGAAATGTTTCTAGCGAATACCCGAGAAATGCGGTCTGGTGGATAGAACAGTAAGACAAAATCAACAGTGTTCTTCCTTCAGTCCCAGGGATTTACAACTGCCCAGTAGGACTAGGAATTGATAGTTTTCAACAAACTATCATACAAGTGCGCTATCTGCGCCAAACTGAGATTCAACGAGCGCAATAAAACTATTCAAAAGTTACACGGATGAGAAATTGCGTTTTTTGCAGCAATGACAAATGAGAACAGTTGCTAGAAAATTTTTCTATCAGAATTGTCGTACAACGTGGCTATTTGAAAAAAACTAGGCCCGCACCACGTGCAATACAGCTATTTAAAAGTTATACGGATAACAAACGGTGGTTTTTGCACCAATGAAATACACCAACAGTAACTACAAAATTTCTGTATTCAAATTTAAGTACAAAGTGGCTCTATGAACAAAACTGGGCCGCACCAAAGTAAAAAAAACACCTAATTGAAATGTATAAGGATAATAAAAGGTTTTGCACCTATGAAATACACCTGCAATTACTAGCAAATTTCTGTATGGTAATATAAGTACAAGATGGGTCTTTCAACAAAACTGGGCTGCGCCAAAGTGAAAAACACATAATTAAATTGTGTACTGATAATAATAGGTGGTTTTTGCACCTATGAAATACACCTGCGGTGACTAGAAAAGTTCTGTATCCTATTGTAAGTACAAAGTGGGTCTTTGAACAAAACTGAGCTGCGCCAAAGTGAAAAACACATAATTAAATTGTGTACTGATAATAATAGGTGGTTTTTGCACCTATGAAATACAACACCAATTACTAGCAAATTTCTGTATGGTAATATCCATACAAGATGGGTCTTTTAACAAAAATGGCCTGCTTCAAAGTGAACAAAACCTAATTAAATTGTGTACGGATAATAAAACGTGGTTTTTGCACCTATAAATACACCTGCGGTGACTAGAAAAGTTCTGTATCCTAATATAAGTACAGGCTGCACAAAATACAAGCTAATATTTCACCAAAAACTGGCCAAAAACTGTTAATAAAAACCCATTTCAATGCAGGGTCAAAGCAGAGTCTGGGCTGCACAATATCCACTCTCCACCCCCCCCCCCCCCTGATCTTCCCCATCCCCCCAGCGACTGTACAGCGCAAGATGCTTCTTTCAAATTCTCAGCCTAAGTAACTAAAAACTGATTTTCACCTAAATTATCGCGTGATCGAAAAATTCTGATCAACATAAAAACCGTGCCGATTTCAACTTTGTCGATAATAATCGCTCAACACTAGTTGTGGCATATGATTGGTCTGCATAGGCTGAGTTTCCACTATTGGTTGGAATTTAATGGATATTTTGTTGTTTATTATACTATTATAACTGTTTACTGTATTCATTTGTAGAATTATGTATCAGCGGTATCCATAAAATCAGGGGGCTGTGAGTATAATATTCATTATGCATAAAGTGTTACATACTTAACTATACGCATATGCTAACATGCTAACATGCATGCTCTGTATGCCTAAAAATCTGCTGGCTGTGAGTATAACATACACCTTGTTTGTCTCTTTATATAGCCCATGATCCTGAATTGACCATTGGTATTTGATCTCTGTATATATATTGTATTACAGCCTACTACTTGTAACCTGCCATATATGTATATAGCTAACACATTAGTCATTCATTTTGAAATTAGTGGTTCATTAATTGGATGGTATTAGGTACTTATGGGTCCTTGAAGAACCCCTTGAAGTGTATGGGGATAAACTTAGATTGTTGTGGATGAGGATCAATCCACTTGTATTTGATATCAAAATATTATCTTTGTTTATCTAGGTTCCGGGTGGGGTCGACCTTAGTGGGGCGGGTGCTCCACATATACCGTGGGTAGGTAAGTTATTGATACAGTGTGTAGAGGGTTTCTATTTAAAAAAAAATATTTTATGGTATATTTAAATTAAAAGTTAAGTTTTAGAGTAACTTTAAAGGGAACCTGTCACATAGATTATGCCTCCCTTGCTGAGGGCAGCACAAGCTAGTGTCAGACATGCTGTGTCCAGTGCTGTGTCTATTATTCTGTAAGATGCTGTAGTTATAGAGCATTTACCCCTCAAATATTAGGTGTTAGCCCCGCCCACCAAAGGCTAGCCCCGCCCACTGAACGTTATTCACATGTTTCTACCTATTCAAAGTAATAGGTTTATCAGTTGAGGTGGGCAGGGCTAGCCTCAGGTGGGCAGGATTTGAGAAAAACTGACTCTTTGAATGACTCTTCGAATGACTCTTCTGGCTGAAAACTGCAGATTTGAGCATTAAATACATGAAAACTACAGCATCTTACAGAATAAGGGACTCAGCGCTGGAAAAAGCATGTCTGACACTACCCTGTTCTGTCCTCAGCCAGTGGGGCATAAACTATGTGACAGGTTCTCTTTAAGATATATAACTCTTTCTTTGTTGTTTGTTTCTTATATATATTGGAGTTATAGCTAAGGTATTTAGGGTAGTGCCCAACCAAAAATAAAGGGATAAAGGTTGTTGTTTATGACCTTTGAACCTGTACTATTCTGAGATCTCACTATCCATCAAAGTGCTGGTATTTAAAGGAATGCTAGTGCCATTCTCACTGCTGACATGACAAAGTGCTGGTTTACAGCATGAAACATGTCGTCAGTTGGTCTTATATTCTGTATTTTAACCAATAAATGTGTTAATATATTTATCTTCCATGATCCTGTGGTCTACGCCTGTGCTGAGCACCTGAGCTTTCTGTTGTTGATTTAACCACTTACCCCCCAGACCATTAATCAAAGTGTGATGTCCTGCAAATGGCTGCTGGCAGTTTTTGAGCTGAGCACATTAAGGGTATGTTTACACAGCGTGTTGAGTCCGTGTTCACATACGTTTATAGATACGTGTTTGGATCTGTGTTTCAGACTCTAAACGTACCCAAACACGCATCTAGCATGCTTGTAATGTAAAACACGCATCGACATGTCAATTCTTGATCCGAAAGACACTATAGGATGCGTGTCTGCTGCAGACAAAATGCATCCAAACACGCATCTGCATGTTGGATGCATTTTGGATCGGATTGATGCTGCGCTTTTGGATGCGATTTTCTGATCCAAAACAGATCCAAAATCAGATCCAAAATGCTGTGTGAGCATACCCTAAGGCTATGTTCACACGGCAATTACTGGGACGTATCTCGCCCCGTATTTAATAATTAAGGGGTTAATCCCCCCTCCCCCGAGTGATCTCTGCTCAGGGACAATGCTGCGGGAGGTCAGCGGTAATATCCAGCTGACATACCACAGCGATCCTGCGAACTCTGCTTTAGAGTTCGCACGATGTCCACGACGTATGCATGCGTCCTGTTGTGTTAAACTCCAAACGACCTGGGCGTATGCATACATCCAAGGTCGTTGAGGGGTTAAAGGGATTGTCCTGCAGAAAAAAAATAACATTCTAAACAATATAGGACCATATATATGAAAACTGTCTAAGTCCAAGAATCTTTGTTGTTCATAGCAACCAATTAGAGCTCTCCTTTCATTTTTTCAGAGCACTATATGAAGTGAATGGGGAGCGCTGATTGGTTGCTATGGGCAACAAAGAAAGTCTTAGACCTTGACAGTTTTCATACATGTCCCCCATATTATTCAAGGTTAGGCTGGCAACAAAAGTGAGTACACACCTCAGTGAAAATGGACAAATTGTGCCCAATATGTTGTGTGGCCACCATTATTTTCCAGCACTGCCTTAACTGTCTTGGGCATGGAGTTCACTAGAGCTTCACAGGTTGCCATTGGAATCCTCTTCCACTTCTCCATGACAACATCATAGAGCTGGTTAGAGATCTTGCGCTCCTCCACCTTCCATTTGAGGATGCCCCATAGATGCTCAATAGGGTTTAGGTCTGGAGACATCCTTGGACAGTCCAACACCTTTAACCTAATTTTCTTAAGCAAGGCAGTGGTTATTTCTCGCCAATGTCATTGGGGGACACAGCACCTTGGGTATAGGCCCCTACCCTAGGAGGCGGACACTAGGCGGACCAAACATGTTGGGCCCGCCAAGATGGTCTTTATCTCTCCTGCTGATACCAGGCTGATCAGTTTTCAGCCTAGTGTCCGGAGGAGGCAGACACTGCTCTGCAGCTCTGCAGTGTTTGCTATTTTTGATTTCTTTGAAAGAGCACCTGACTATCACCTGTTGGAAGGTGATTGAGCGCCTCGCTCTCACCTTTTGGAATGGTGATAGAGCCCCTGGCTCTCACCTATCAGGGGGGTCGTCAGCGCATAATTTTACCGTGACGTTGTCCCCCCTGAGGGCCTCAGGAACCCAGTCAGTTCTTTAGCTGACTGGTCCTCATTTTTCGCTGCTCACCCGCCCCCATCTAGCGCCTCCACGGCCTTTTTATGGATTCCGGTAGCCTCACCTCTGGGTCATTGGTACCTAAGGGGTGATGCTGTGACGCCCGAAGACGTCGGATAGGTGAGTATCCCGACTTTTGGGGGTGGTCGGGGGTTTTTACATTTTCTTTTCATAGGATGGGCGGGCCGCAGGAATTCCTGTGGCCCCCCAGAGGTGCTTTGCAGTAGGGGGGTGCAACCGACGGGCTTTGACCCAGGCACAGCATGCACACGCTGGCACAAGGTAATTCCCTGATACCTGGTGGGGCGCAACGGCCGGCCTGGTCTGTCGCCTCACCGCGTGCTCGTGCGCGTGACCCGCTGTGCTCGGCGTCCGCCTGGTGTGCTGAACAGTATACAGCTGAGCACGGGCTTGTTGGGGGTGCATGGCAGGTTTCCCTTGGGCCCACTACACCGCTCCTTACCCCCCTGTTCCCCACCCTCCCCGCTTAGCATGCTGCGTAGCGTTCGGACGACCTTGCGGTACTGTGGCATTTTTGCTGCGGTAGCGCACCTTTGGGGCTTGTCCCTGATGGGGGGGAAGAGGGGTAGGCTAGGTCTCCCCAGGGGCTGCGGGTGCCACTCACCCACTTTGGCAGCGTGCCAACTGCCGGCCGCGAGTCCAAATTTAGGCCGTGGCTTCTGAAGGCATAGGCCGCAACTAGGCCGCGCCTTTTCCTTAGCCGGGCTATTAAGGACGGAGGTGAAAAATCCAGGCCTGGTTACGGCCTCTTCTGGAGACGCCCCTTTCTCTGGCTTTGGGCCAGACAGGGTTGATGGTATGGCAGCAGCATTCCAAGCCCTTATTCGGACTGTCAGAGACTCCCTTCATGTTAAGGATGAAGATGTTTCAGCCTCCCAGGAGGAGGTTTCCTTTAAATGCGGCAGGCGGCACTGTTTGGTGTTCCCTGCATACCTGGAGTCCGAGCACTGGTTGCCAGGGAGAGGACACATGCTGTCAGGCATTTGTTTCCTACCAGAGGGCTTAATTCTCTTTGTCTCTTGTCTGAAGAATCAGGGTCATATTGGTCGGTGGTCCCATCAAGGGACACCGTAGTCTCACAGCTCACGTAGCATACAGCCATCCCAGTCTCAGACAAAGCGGTCCTTGGTGACTGCACAGACAGGCGTCTTCATGGTTTTTTTGTAAGTCCACCTTTGAGGCGGCTGGGGCAGCCCTGCGACCTGCATTTGCGTCTTCGCAGGTCAGCAAAGATTGCATGGTCTGGTCAAAGCAGCTACAGCAACAGCTCTCAGCTGGAACTTCCACAAAGGAGTTGTGGAATCGCTTCCCAGCTTTCAGAGGCCTTGAAGTTCCAGTGAGACGTCAATTGTGTCAACCCATTTAGTGGCTAGAGCGTCGGCTACTGCAGTGGCCGTTCGCCGTTTCCAGTGGCTTGAATTTTGGCAGTGGATGCAGCCTCCAAGTTTATTTTTCAGGCCACAGGGGGTCATAGTATTCTCCCCCCTCAGAGCCAGCCGGCACGGCGTCATTCAGGCAAAAAGCATGCCCAGTTTCAGCCCTTTCGGGGGTTTTTCTTACAGGCCGCAGGGAAAATTCCCCGCTCCATGGGGCCAGGTGCCCCTCAGCCAGATCTGCGAGACCGCCAGGATGATGCTGAACACTCAAGCGCCCTTCCCCTAAGTCACACTTGATTTGACGGCTTGCCCCCACCCAAAAATCTGTCTCGGGGGGAGGTGGCTGTGTCTCCTCCAGTTCCAGGAGATCTGACAGGTTCAGGTAAGCCTGGGTTCGTGAGGTTGCCACTTCAGGATACAGGATTCACTTTGTTCAGCTCATCCCAGCACGGTTTCAGCTTTCCTCCTCGCCTGCATCTCCGGCTCGGGCGTCAGTGTTTTCTCTGGCAATCCGCACCTTCCTCCTTCAAGGAGTGATGATGCTGGTCTCCAGTTTGAGTGTCTTCAGGGTTTTTATTCAAACATTTTTATAATCCCCATGAAAGGCAGCTCAGTAGGGCCGATGTCGGACCTCAAGGAGCTCAATCGATATGTGTAAGGTCCTGGTATCTGCATGGAGTCGCTCCAGTCAGGGGTAACCTCTCTGGAGAGAGAGTTTTCTGTCTGCTATAGGCATCGGGATGCTTATCTGCATGTCCCTATTTCCCAGGTCCACCACCGGTTCCTGCATTTCGCAGTAGGCTCTCGCCATTTTTCAGTTCAGAACTCTGCCGTTCGGCCTCGCAACTGCACCAGGAGTCTTTTTCAGAAAGCTGTAAGGATTCTTCGCTGGGCAGAGCATCAGTACCACTCTTGTCGGCAATTTTCATTCCAGGAGTAGAAAACCGATTGGCCGTTCGTCTCGGTTGAGCAGCGGTCGATTCCGGGGAGTGGGCTCTTCTACCGGAGGTTCTTCGCCTTCCTTGCTGGAGGTGGGGTATACTAGACGTTGATCTGGTGGCGTCTCGCCTCTATTTCCAGCTCCAGAGTTATGTGGCCAGGGCCAGGAATCCCCTGGCACTAGCAGTAGATGCGCTGGTCCTGCCTAGGGGTCAGTTTTCTCTGATCTACCTCTTTCCAAACGGGCCTCTTCTTCCTCGAGGCCTCAAGTACCTCAAGTCTGAGAGGATACCAGCTGTTCTCATCGCCTTGGATTTGGGCAGCAGGTCTTGGTGCGCGGGTCTCGTTGTCCTATTGGCGAACGCTCCTTCCCCTCCTTTATGCCCAGGCTATCTTTCGCAGTGTCCTCTGCTCCACCTCACTGTACCGTGGCTGCATTTTCACGGCGTGGCTGTTGAATATGCAATCTTAAAATCTCCGGGTTTGTCGGGTTCTGTTATCCAGACCATGATTCGAGCACGCAGGCCTCAAGCCACCCAGATCTATTGCCGTACCACGAAGGCCCTTTTTTTGGATGGGCTAAAGCCCAGAAATTTCGCCCCTTGGTATAGTCTACTCCAAAGGTGCTGCCTTTTTCTACAGTCAGGCCTGGAGCTTGAGCTCGGCCTCTCCTCCTTGAGAGGTCAAGTTTCTGTTCTCCTGTTGTTGTGTGCGCAAGCTGGCCTCCCGCACACAGGTTAAGGCTTTTTTTTGCAGGGGGTTGTGCTTTCCGTCCTTCCGGTTCGTAGGCCTATCAATCCCTGGGATTCAATGCTTGTTTGGAAGGTCATGCAGTCTTCACCTTTTGGGCCATTATGGGAAATTTCCCTATGTTTACTTTCATGGAAGGTGGCCTTCCTGGTGGCCATAACTTCCATCCGTAAAGTGTCTGAACTGGTAGCCCTATCATGCAAGTCCCTGTTCTGAGGTCTGCATAAGGACAAAGTTGTTCTGTATCTTGTTCCTTCATGTCTCCTTAGGATGGTTTCATCGTTTCATATCAATGAGGACATAGTTCTGCCCTCTTTTTGCCCCTCGCCCTCGAAGATCGTTACATTGGGTAGACATGGTCAGGGCTGTTCGGATCTACCTCTCTGTTTCGGATTCCTGAGGCACAAGGAGCCCTCTTGGCATTCCTGAGGGTCCGTGCAGGGGCCTGGTGGCTTCTAGGTCACCATTGCCAGCCGGATCTGGTCTGCAATTCCGGAAGTCTATTGGTCTAGGGAGGGAACCCCGTCCGTTTCAGGTCACTGCTCACTCCAGTTGGTGCTGCCTGGGTGATTCTGCATCAAGCGTCAGCTTTGTGGGTTTGCAAAGCTGCCACCTGGGCTTCGGCCCCTGCTTTTTCTAAGTTCTACCAAATTCATGCCTTGGCCTCGGCTGCTGCAGCTCTCGGCCGTAAGGCACTTCAGGCAGCAGTGTACTGATGCTTGTCACTGCTGATGAAGTTTTTAGTGGCCCGCCCTCTGGGACTGCTCTTGAACATCCCAAGGTGCTGTGTCTCCCAATGACATTGGCGAGAAAGTTGGATTTTTGTACTTACCGTAAAATCCTCTTCTCGTTTGATACATTGGGGGACACAGGTCCCTCCCTCGTTTTGTCTCCATGGAATTATTGTTCTCTTTTGTTCCTCCTCCCGGCCATGGCCATCAGCAGGAAGGATATAGGCCATGGGGGCGGGCCCAACACGTTTGATCCGCCTCCTAGGGAAAGGGCCTATAACCAAGGTGCTGTGTCCTCCAACGAATCAGTAAGTAAAGAAATCCAATTTTTGAAGGTGTGTTTGGGGTCATTATCATATTGGAATACTTCCCTACAGCCCAATTTCCAAAGGGAGGGGATCATACTCTGCTTCAGTACAGTATGTCACAGTACATGTTGGCTTTCATGGTTCCCTCAATGAACGGTAGCTTCGCACAGCCAGCAGCACTCACTCAGCCCCAAACCATGACATTCTCCCCACCATGCTTGACTGTAGACAAAACACACTTGTTGATGTTCTCCTCACCTGGTTGCTGCCACACATGCTTGACACTGTCTGAACCAAATAAGTTTATTTTGGTTTCATCAGATCACAGGTTATGGTTCCAGTGATGCATGTCCTTAGTCTGCCCGTCTTCAGCAAACTGTTTTCTGTATTTTTGTGCATCATCTTTAGAAGAGGCTTCCTTCAGAGATGACAGCCATGCAGACCAATTCAATGTAGTTTATGTCATATGATCTGAGCACTGGCAGGCTGACCCCTTTCACCTCTGCAGCAATGTTGGAAGCACAAATACGTCTATTTTGAAAAGACAATCTCTGGATATGACGCTGAGCACGTACACTCAGCTTCTCTTTTTGACTGTGGAAAGTCCTGATCTTAGTGGAATCTTTCATGATAAACCATTGTATGATCTTGGCCACCATGCTGCAACTCAGTTTCATAGCCTAGGCCATCTTTAGGTAGAGCATCATTTCTTTTTTTCACATCCTAAGACAGTTCTTTGCCATGAGGTGCCATGTTGAATTTCCAGTGACCAGTATGGGAGCAGTAACACCAAATTTATCAGCTCCCCATTCACACCTGTGACCTTTAAAGGCAGTGTTCACACGGCTTATACAAGTCGTAATTGCGGGACGGATTTCGCCCGCAGTTATGGCTTGAGTAAGGGGCGGGGGCGGGGCGGGGGCGCGGCGGGGGAGCTGCCCGCTGGCCCCATAGACATTGCATTATTCACGGCGCGTACCCGACGTAAATAATGTGCATGTCACTTTCTCCCCCTGCGGCGGATTCGCCGAGCGGGAAGGAGCGACGGAATCCACAGTTCTCTATGAGAACTGTGAATTACCGTAGTTACTGGGACGGATTGGAGCCGTACTGCAGCGCAAATACGGCACGCAGTACGGCTCCAATCAGTCCCAAAATAAGCCGTGTGAACGAGGCCTAACACTAAGAAGTCACATGACAATGTTGGTGTAAATGGTAAATTGGGCACAATTTGTCCATTTTCATTTAGTGGTGTACTGACTTTTGTTGCCAGCTGTTTAGACATTGATTGCTGTGTGTTGAGTTATTTTGAGGGCACACCAAAGTTTCATAGCCTAGGCCATCTTTAGGTAGAGCAACATTTCTTTTTTTCACATCCTAAGACAGTTCTTTGCCATGAGGTGCCATGTTGAATTTCCAGTGACCAGTATGAGAGCAGTAACACCACATTTATCAGCTCCCCATTCACACCTGTGACCTTTTAACACTAACAAGTCACATGACAATGTTGGCGTAAATGGTAAATTGGGCACAATTTGTCCATTTTCATTTAGTGGTGTACTGACTTTTGTTGCCAGCTGTTTAGACATTGATTGCTGTGCGTTGAGTTATTTTGAGGTCACACCAAATTTAAACTGTTATACAAGGTGTACACTGACTACTTTACATTGTATCAAAATATCATATATTAAGTGTATATACTGTATGTAATATCCTTTCATTTATTTTACTATGAGCTTTCTGCATTTATGAAGCAACTGTTTGAAAACATGAAACTCAGTAGTTCTGTGTTTCTCAGCAAACGGGAAATAGCTCTGCATGGCGTTCAGATGATCAAGTGACAAGGCGTTTGGCTTCTTCCAAGACAGTTTTTAACACCACACCCCTTTAGACCTACCTCTCAAGGCTTTAAACATGAGGTAGGAAACAAAGGAAAGGTAGTGAGACTGAGGTGTGCAGGGAGGAAAATAGACAAAGAATTATGGGTTTTATAGTTTTACAAAGCTTAGGGAAGCAACTTTTAAACCAGAAATGCTTCTGCTCATTTGTAGAAAAGAAAGGCTACACAGAGCACAGATTACATGAAACAAAATTAACATAAAAAACCTCAATGAGAGATCCTTAGTCTGTATTAGCGCCATTTTGCCCCCCTACCATACCCTTGATTTATTAGGGCATACAACCGCCTTTGGATTACCATGCAGCTGGACCCAATGTTTTCATCTACTAAATTATTTGTGTCCTTCTCCTTCTTTACCACTGTTTCCCTTCTTACTTTTTACAGACTTTAATCCTGGGCTAGCCATAAATCCTGCTTCTTGCATTTCCTTGTGTAGTGATGTTCTTGAGAATACCAGTTTGAAAAGTTTTAACTCTTATTCTTTACCATGCAATGTCACTTTTGATTTCTCTCTTAATGAATGGGATGAGAGAGTGCATGCCTCAATGCACATTTAGCTTTCCGCTATTATGTGACTAGCCAGTCTTCTGTACAGAACACTTAACAGACTGGTTTTGATTTGATTTTTCTTCCTGACTCATAAGTACATGTTCTTTTTGTTACGGTTCCATTTCATTCCCTATATCCACTTTTCATGCCAATGTGTGCTCACTTTGTTGACCTTTTTCCCTTGCTAGCATTCATAATTTTTCTCTACATTTTCTCTCCAAGTATCTGTATAAATTATTTTCATGTAGCACTCTTGGTTTTGTTTCTGACATTGTAGACAACATCTGTATCTCTATGTGAATAATACTTTCTGGACCAGATTTGTTATGCGTTGTAGATTCTGATATTTTTATTGTTGACAGATAATATTTTATTTAAACTATATAGAATTGCATCTAATCTGTTTGTTTTGTATTAACAGTGGGGGCAAAATGTATGACTTTTTTGTCTTGACCTCTGACCTATTTGTAATTTTATGTTTTTATCCATATGTATGTATACCCATGATTTTTGTGATAATTTCCTGATAGAGACACTGGACCAGTGTAAAAGTGTAACCATTTGATTAATGCTCATAAAGATTTCCTGATTTAATTGACTTTTCCGGATCTAAGCAGCACTTTTTAATCTCCATTTGTTTCTTACTATTGAACACTTTTGAAGTGGTAGTGTTATATCAATTGATTTCAAGGAGCTGCAACTGACCCCAGTCTGAACTAAGTGCATTTACCACAATTGTGCCTGAGTATAACAAAACCCCAAAAGGTGAAGTATATATCATACAGCCTACCAAATTTCTCTCTTTGGCTAAGAGAGAAATAATCAGGGTTTTTGCATGATAAGGGACCATAGCCACATGTATGAAAACTGTCTAGGTCTAAGTTTTCCTTTGTTGCCCACAGAAACCAATCAGAGATCCCTTTTATTTTTTCAGAGCACTATATGAAATTAAAAGAGAACTCTGACTGATTTCTATAGACAACAAAGACAGCCTTAGACTTTTACAGTTCTCGTACTTGTCCCTCCATGCCTTCTCTCCTTTAGTTATACAGTTCTCACTCTTGTATTGAAGATAGTTTGATAAAGATTCATATTATTTTTCTTATTTATCCTGTGAGCTAAAAATAACACTATTGAAATACAAGCGACAAAAGGTATGCATTACTTATATAATAAAGGGATTGAACGGAACGAACGTCGCTGTGAGAACCCCCAGGTTGCTACCCCTGATGTGGTTACTCGTGGTGCAGCCCAAGTACAGGTGATGGAGTCCAGGCAGGTATCAAGCAGGTACAACAGCATAATACAGCAGAAACAGGAACACAGAGAACAGGTTGACATGAGGCTAAACGGGTATCAGGCTGACAGGCAAGAGGGCAGGACACAGGTACCAGGATAGTAGATAACAGCTGAATCCAGGAACCCAGGTATCAGGCAGACAGGTAAGATGGCAGGATACAGCAGAAACAGGAACAGGTAACAGAAATACAGGAGAGCAGAAACAGCAGGGTTAAATGTACACAGGAAGAGACAGACATAACAATAGGTAACAGCAGGAAGCAGTGGTCAGGAGCACAGATGAATATTAATGAACTGACCAGGAACAGAGGAAGGAAGTGCTTCATATCATTGGAGGTCGTAGGTCATTGGACAGGAAATTGGGACACTGTCCTTTTAAATCCAGACCAGCCTGCACAATAGGGAGCATGTGCAGACAGACAGGAACAAGAGCAAGAACTTGTGAGTACACAGACACAAGGGACACAGCAATAGGTACAGGAACCGGGGACACAAACAGGCATCACAGACACGTCCACACGGCCATGCAGTGGAATAAAGACAGGACAGAAGCAGGGACACGGCCATGTCTGCGGTCCACAATGGGAACCACGGCATGGACTGTGACAGTACCCCCTCCTTAAGCCCTTTCATCCCACTTCCAATCCACAAAAAGGAATCCCACATAGATCTGAGGCCTGAACTTCTCTGGGGGCAACCTCAAACCCAAGTACAGGCTCAGATATAGCCGGTATCAGGAACACCTAGTAAAGGAGGTGCACAGGAGGAACAAACAGGGCACTAGGCAGGATGAGGGGGAGCTCTGGGAGGGACCATGAGCCAGTGGGTACAGAAGCTCTTGGTGGGACCATGAGCCAGCGGATACAGAAGTTCTGGGTGGGATGATGAGCCAACAGGTACAGAAGCTCTGGGCGGAACCATGAGCCAGGCTGCACAGGCAGGGTCACCTTGGTGGGATCCATGGTCAGTTCATGTAAAGATGGGTCAGTAAGTACTGACACATCGATTGCCGGGTAGTTGTGGATCCTCTGGGCCACTGCAAGCGTAGATGGTAGGATAGCAGACCACGCCAGGAATTGGAGTATAAGGGGCACCGGTCTTCATCGGAGTGCGCCGCAAGGCCGGAATGGATGTCACTGTGGGAATCCCCAGGTTTCTACCCCTGACGTGGCTTCCCGCGGTGGCAGTTGATGTGCAGGTGATGAAGATCAGGCAGGTATCATGCAGTTATAACGGCAGAATACAGCAAAAGCAGGAACACAGGAACAGGCTGACATGAGGCTAAATGGATATCAGGCTGTCAGGCAAGATAG
This sequence comes from Phyllomedusa bahiana, assembly GCA_025379985.1. Taxonomy (NCBI): domain Eukaryota; kingdom Metazoa; phylum Chordata; class Amphibia; order Anura; family Hylidae; genus Phyllomedusa; species Phyllomedusa bahiana. Next base: position 4,157 of record JAODAL010038948.1, on the reverse strand, counting down.
CAAGACACAGGTATCAGGACAGCAGATAACAGCAGAATCCCGGAACCCAGGTATCAGGCAGACAGGCAAGATGGCAGGATACAGCAGAAAAAGGAACCTATGTAACAGACATGCAGTATAGCATCAACAACAGGGTTAAACGAACACAGGAAAACAGACATAATGACAGGTAACTGCAGGAAGCAGTGGTCAGGAGCTCAGATGGACATTAATGAACTGACCAGGAACAATGGCATGAAGTTCCTTATATCACTAGAGGTCATAGGACAGGAAATTGGTACACTGTCCCTTTAAATCATGACCAGCATGCACATACTCTAAGAAGCGTGTGCAGACAGGAACAAGAGTGCGGACAGGTGAGTACACAGACACAAGAGACACAGCAACAGATACAGGAACCAGGGACAAAAAACAGGCAACACAGACATGTCCTCAGACCACACAAGCAGCCATGGCGGAATTCAAACAGGACAGAAGCAAGGACAAGGCCACAACGGGTACCGTGGCATAGACCATGACATTGACATTCATGGTTCCCTCAATGAACTGTAGCTCCCCACAGCTCCCAATCATTCAGCCCAAACCATGACACTCCCTCCACCATGCTTGACTGTAGACAAGACACACTTGTCTCTGTACCCCTCACCTGGTTGTCTCCCCACACGATTCACAACATCTGAACCAAATAAGTTTATCTTGGTCTCCTCAGGCCACAGCACATGATTCCGGTAATCCATGTCCTTAATCTGCTTGTCTTCAGCAACTGTTTTCAGGATTTCTTGTGCATCATCTTTAGAAGAAGTTTCCTTCTGGGATGACAGCCATGTAAATCGATTTGATGCAATCATTTATGGTGCAGTGTATGGTCTGAGCAATGACAGGCTGACCCACCACCCTTTAACTTCTTTACAATGTTGGCAGCACTTATACACCTATTTTGAAAATTCAGTCTCTGGATATAATACTGAACATGTGCACTCAACTTCTTTGGTTGGCCATGGCCTGTTCGGAGTGGAACCTGTCTTGTTAAACCACTGTATGGTCTTGGCAACCATCTTGAAACTCAGTTTCAGGGTGTTAGCAATCTTCCTATAGCCTAAACCATCTTAATGTAGAGCAAAAATATGCTCAGATCCTCAGACAGTCCTTTGCCATGAGGTGCCATGTTGAATTTCCAGTGACCAGTATTGGAGAATGTAAGAGCAGTAACACCAAATTTAATACATCTTCTCCCCATTCACACCTGAGACCTTGAAATACTAACGAGTCATGTAATACTATGGCAAATGGCAATTTGGGCACAATTTGTCCATTTTTACTTATGGGTATACTTTTGTTGCCAGCGGTTTAGACATTGCTGGTTGTGTGTTGAGTTATTTTGAGGGCACACAAAATTTGCACTGTTATGCGAGCTGTACACTGACTACTTTGCATTGTATCAAAGTGTCATATCTTCAGTGTTGTCCCATGGAAAGGTATAATACATTAGTTATAAAAATGTGAGGGTCGTACTCATTTTGTGAGATGCTCTATGTATATGTTCATTACCTTGGAGTCTGTTTCTTAGAATTGGCTTCAATCACAGGTCCAAGTGCTGTTACTGAGTTTCACAAAGCATGCTATAACAGAACAACCCGACTTTTACAACCAGTTTACAGCTACCATATTGCAAACTATTATTTTTAGTATATTCCTCAGGAGGGTTAACAAGGCATTATTTTATGCTTTCTTGCTTTCACTTTATGAAGACTAAACTCTTTTTTAATCGACTTAAATGATAATTACAATTATTGCTACTTCTGCTCATTTGCACCTTCACAAAACTGTGAATTAAGGCAAATCTCATGTTACTTATTTTTGTACAGTGTGATAACACTAAGTCACAAGAACCATATTTTTTATTATCCTTTCTTTTTTTTTATTATAGCTTTCTCCAAATTATCTTCTTTTATCAATTGCACATGCTAATACTGTTTCAAATGGATAACTGTAAAAAATTATCTTACAATACTGTATAATCTGAAGATTTTTAGAAATTCTTCTTTTCTATTTAAATATTTTTTTAATTGTTTTATCTCTATTCACCTTGTAAATGAACTTTTAAGTATTTTTATCAAAGCTTTTAGTGTATGGAGTCATAAAACCAAGACATACATGTATACCTTCTGTTGATTAAACAGTCAATAGCAATGTGTTATAAATAATAGTTATTATAAGGGCTCTATTAGTTGGCAAATCCTAATGTTACACATGATTTCTTAGCTTTAAAGCAAAGAATGCATTCTAAAGAGAAAATGTTCCAAAAAAACCTTACTATAGTTAGAACATAAGTGTAACGGGTACGGTGGATTCGCTGGACCCCCGCAAGCGATGATACGTAAGCCACGCCAGGGAACGGAATCTAAGTAGCCCCCGGTTTTCACCAGAGCCCGCCGCAAAGCGGGATGGACTTGCTGCGGCGTGAGACTACCAGGTCGTTACCCCTGACGTGACTTGCTTGCGGAGGCGGCCGGGGTACTGCGTGGTACAAAATCGTAATCCAGAGGCGAAGTCGGGGACAGGCAGAAGGTCAGGGCAGGCAGCAGAGGTTCGTGGTCAGAGGCGGGCGGAAGGTCAGGGCAGGCGGCAAGCAGGCAAGGTCTGGAAACGTGGCGGACGGACTGGTACACGGGTAAGCAATACGGACACTAAGGCACACCAAACACTCTCTAAGCACACCAACGGACTGGCAGGAAGTGCAGGGAGCGTACCGCTAAAATAGAACCAGCGCCCGATAATTGACCAATTATCGGGGCGCTGGCCCTTTAAATCTAGAGAAGCCGGCGCGCGCGCGCGCCTAAAGCACCGGGCACGCGCCCGGCGGCTGGGACAGGCGGGGACAGCGTTCATCGGAGCGCGGACGGGTAAGGGAAGCGGCGCTGGGGCCGGGACAGGAGCGGGGTGGTCGCGGGCAGCTGCAGCCGCCGCACCGGAGCCCCTGCGGCCGCGGGGGGCAGCAGAGCCCGCGCCCCCGTGACAGTACCCCCCCCCCTTACGACTCCCCCTCCTTTTTGGAACCCTAGAGAGAAGGTCAGGAGACAGGTTGGCCTCAGGTTCCCAGGACCGCTCCTCCGGCCCGAACCCCTTCCAGTCAATGAGAAAGAACCGCTTCCCCCTCACTGTCTTCTGCGCCAGCACCTCCTTGACCTCATAGATGTTATCAGAGTTGGCCACCGGAGAAGGCGAGACAGATCTACGGGAGAAGCGATTCAGCACCACAGGCTTGAGGAGCGAGACATGGAAGGCGTTCGGGACACGCAGAGTGGGAGGCAAGCGGAGCTTATAGGATACCGGGTTAAGCTGCGGAGTACTACAAACGGACCCAGAAACTTAGGCCCAACTTGTAGCTGGGCACTTTGAAGCGGATGTATTTTGCCGATAGCCAAACCCTATCACCCGGCTTAAATACGGGAGGAGGTCTCCGGTGCCTATCGGCCTGAAGTTTAGTGCGGGAGGAGGCCCGTAAAAGGGCCTGTCGAGTAACTTGCCAGAGTGTCTTGATGTCCCGTACTTGGGCATCCACAGCAGGGATGTCAACGAGTAGGCCAGAGGTAGGGGTGGGCGGGGATGCAGCCCAAACACAATAAAAAAGGGGGAGGCTCCAGCGGATTCAGAATCTAAGGAATTATAGGAAAATTCCGCCCAGGGGAGGAGGTCAGACCAGTTATCCTGGCGAGTGGACACAAAATGTCGCAGATAAGTACCTACAATTTGGTTGACCCTCTCCACCTGCCCGTTGGTTTGGGGATGATATGCGGAGGAGAAGTCCAACTGAATCTGCAATTGAGCACACAGGGCCCGCCAGAATTTTGATACAAACTGGACCCCCCTATCAGAGACGATATGCAACGGGAGCCATGTAGTCGAAAGATTTGGTGGAAGAAGTGCTGGGCTAGCTGGGAACGGAGGGAACCGGGCAGAGGAACAAAGTGGGGCCATTTTTGAAAATCTGTCGACCACTACCCAATGACCGTGTTTTCCTGAGGAGGCTGGGGGTCAGTAACAAACCATCGCATATGCGCCAAGGTCTTCTGCCGGGAGGGCAGGGCAACCCCCGGGGGGAAACAGGGCCTTTTTTGGGACGGACACACCAGGGGGCGGGGTTCTAGGGGGGTGGG
>JAODAL010038947.1:0-38596 GCA_025379985.1 Phyllomedusa bahiana | reverse complement strand
TTTGGCAGTTTAAATATACAGTTGCAGACCGGACACTGGTGTCTACCGCATAGGTCCGTATGGGGGAAATATTGGTTGTAGTGTAGGGGTTTATGTTTAGGCACAGTTTGGCGTTAAAACAGTTGGCTTTATCTCCCAGCTTTCCTGGAGCTAAATAGGTCCCCAACATCTAGGAAAGCTGGGTGCAGCAAACCCCTTCAATTAGTTTTCTTCTAGGCCTTACATGGTTATAGGGGGCGGGGCTTTGTAAAGGGTGTGGCATGTTGTGAAAGGGGCGTGGTAATGCAAATTGTTAATGGGGGCGTATTCATTTTGTGATTAGGGCAGCATACCTATAAATCAGCCCTGGGTACATCCCGGCGGGGTATCCCGTCCCGCCCCGGGCGTTTTGGACACCTCTGCGCATTCCCGAAGTGCGGCACCGGAGCATGACTTAGTGTCTGGTCCCGGGAAGTGGGGCAGTGGGACTCGTGGCGCGGCACGCGCATGCGTCAGAAAGTCATTTTTGGATTGTGCTTTGGAAACTGGTAGGGAGTACTATTTAAAGTCAGCATTAACAATTTAAATTTTCATCCCCCTTTGAGGAAGCAAGGAGCGAAACTACGTCGGGGGGATCCGAGGTGATTGACACAAGTTAATATATGGGAAACTAACTCTTTGGATCGTTATAGCACTTTATATGGGCATTGATTACTGTAAGTATCGGGTTTCAGATGAACAATTCTTTGTTTTACCCATAAGATAGTCTTATAATCTCCCTCTGCAGTGATTATCACTATGTTACTCATACTATTTTATTTTAAAATTATTTTACCCTTGATATTTCACTCATTGTGATCGTATTTGAATCCTTCTGTGTTTTATGATGTAATTTTAATGATAATAATTTAAAAAAATTTGTAATTTTTATAAATAGTGGGTTAAGCTCTTTTTCTTTTTGTTTTTTTTGTAAAAATTTCTCCATACAGGGATACCAGCTTAACAGGTTCTGCAGACAATAATCGATTACAGAAAGTTACATCCAGGCACTTACAGAGACTCTCTGAAGAGTTTTCTCTTTCCGCTCATTGGGCCCGACCACCATGACGTCTTTTACCGGGCCCCGATTTTCGCTGTAAAATTTAAAAACAAACATCTTAGACCCTCACTTTACCATCACCTCTACCCAAACCTATCCTAAACAAAATTTCCCCCTCTATACCCCTCATAGGTGCCACGTAATATGCCCGTAGCCCGACAATAGCCCATGTAGCCCGACAGTAGGCCCCTATACCCCGGGAGTGCCAAATATAGCCATGTAGAGTCCCTATAGCCAGGTAGAGCCCCCATAGCCAGAATGTCCCCTTTTAGCCAGTAGATGTCCCTTTTAGGCAGTAATGCCCCTTGAGGGATTTGGCCCCCCTTTTGCCAGTAATGCCCCCCTGTAGCCAGTAGATGCCCCTCCTGTAGCCAGTAGAAAAGATGCCCCCTGGTAGCCAGCAGATTGCCCCCTGTAGCCAGTAGGAATGCCCCCTGTAACCAGTAGATGCCCCCCCCTGTAGCCAAGCAGATGCCCCCCCCTTGTAGCAGCAAGATGCCCCCCTTTAGCTAATTAGAAAATAAAAAAAAAACTACTCACGCTCGGTCCGTGCGTCTATCTCCGGGATGCTGCTGAGCGGTGTATGCGGCGTGCCGACCCATCTGGAACTCCCAGCGTCGCAGGGGGCGCGGTGAAAGCTGATGCGCCCCCTGCGACGCTGTGTATGTATCGGGTGCTCAATGAGCGCCGATACCTACAAGGGAGGAGGCAGGACGGTAACATCCCTCCTGCCTCCTCCCTGTAGCAGAATCCGCACAGCGAGTGTTTGAGCTGCTGCCTGACTGACTGCCGTTGGGTGTTTTAAAACAAGGCGAGCCGTGCAGTCCAGGGCTGATCTCCGGGCGGACGAGGCGGGCGGCACCCCCCTCGGGTGAGCGGACCCTTGGCGCCCCAGGCAAACGCCCGCCTTGCCCGCCCCTAGGAACGGCCCTGGCACAGATACAATTGCTAAAGTCTCTGATTGTGAAGGACTTCCCTGTTGTTGTGTTCCTAAAGATTTTGATAACATGTATAAAGGGGCACGCTTTGCACGCGTCATACTTAAAAGTGCTTTGGGGTTATCTATCCAGCCAACTACCAGTAGGAGGGGGAGGCGAGTAGTAACTATGCACCAAACGGTCCTCCAAAGACCCTATTGGTAATGGCTGGAAACCTAGGCAGAAGTCATGAAAAATTAGGATTGAATTGTAATATACTCCAATGTCTGTTGAGGATAGATTTTACTTCTCTATTTTTATTATCAAAAGTGCCTATGATTCTTGTAAATTCATCATTTACAATTTTTTTTAAATATTTCAAAATATTACCTCACTCAACATGGAGGGCCTTTTTTATGCTTTCTTGATAACTTTTTGGGGATAACCCCTATTAACAAAGTGATAAGTGGGGGTGGGGGGGGACGTTTAATCGTTAAATGGTAAATCCGTGGCTTGCCTTTTAAAATCTTCTGCAGTTGTACAGTTACTGTATGTCTGAGATGTATATATTGGCCTTTTGGGAAACCCTCTTTGAGTGGCCCATAATGATGGCAATCCTGATTTTTCAGTACTGTGTTTTTCAGACTATAAGACGCACCAGACTCACTACATTTTAAAGGAGGAAAATTGAAAACAAAATTGAAGCAAAAGTGTAGGCTGATGTGTAGTTTTATTGGTACATTTTGGATACATGCGACTTTTTGATCACGTTCTAATCCAAATTTTGAGGTCTTGAAATGACCAACAAAACACAATTTTGGCATTAGGAATTTTTAGTTTTCATCTATATGAAACAAAGAATGTTCTACATTAATAGGTCGGACTTTTACAATTGCGGCAATACCAATTATGTGTAACTTTTTTATCATTTTTATTTTCAAAATGGGGGGGGCGATTTTAAATAACTTAATTTTTTTTTTTTATTTTATCACTTAGGGTACATGTAAACTAGGGGGCAAAATCCCTTGTCCTACAGTAGTACTGACGTATATACGATTTTCCTTCATTATTTTTCAATAGGTGTGAAAAAATAGCAGTTACATACTGTAATGCCTCCCTGAGGCTTCCGGCTGCCATGGCAACCGATTGCCCACACAACAATTACGCCGCAGGGCAAGGGTTAACAAAGGCAGCAATAGGTGTGCCAACGGTAGTCTTATAGCCGGCGGATGCAGGTTGTATGTAGCATGTCTTATTCTAACACTGGGAGTAGTTTATGACATTCAATGCTTGGGACAAAAGGTTATAATTTCAGCTCCAGAGTGCACTCGATACTTACCGTACGTCAAATGTCAGAAAGGGGTTAAACATTTGGATATTATTTTGTGTTAACCATTTACCAATGCAGGACTTGATGGGATTTTGCCATAAAGTAAAATGATGTGGGAAGCTTGCAAATTAAATAATAAACATTTTCACTCATTCAATCATTATTTAAAAATTCAGACCGTTTTTGTTTTAGGCCGCTCCTAGTGATCCATAGTATAACAGCTCATCTCCAGGGATACGACCAGGGCTGAGAGCTCCTCAGTCCTGGACAGACATGCACAGTCAACACTTCTCCTCTCAATCAGGTTTTGTTTTTTGCTACTGAGTAGTTCAGACCTCAGGTGCTATCAATTTTACTCCTGTCCTCTGACTCCTGTAGTAATCAGTCCAAACATTGCAGAGAAAAAAAAAGAAACTTTAATGATGTGTGTGCATGATAAAGAAGAAAAAAATGCACAGGTTATGGGTTCCTGCAGGGATGTGAAAAAAAACCTAAAACCCTTGTACTGTGATGAGCAAAAAAAAAAAACTTTACCTCTGAGCTACAGTATAGCTACTCACAGCTCTGTACATAAACAGACCTTTCTTTGACTAGAGAGACCTTTCTTTGACTACATTAGCCAATAAAAAAATGAGACCTCACTTCAATCAAATCCATAGATGAAAAAAAAGTATAATGGACTGCCAGAAAATGGTGCGCAGCACAGTTTGAAAAGCTGAAGCCTTTTTCTTTTTTTTTTAAAGTGCTAAAGCATAACAAAAACTCTAAAAATGTGGTATTAATGGAAACGGTCTGAGCTGCAGAATATACGGTACATAGTATTTCAGTTATACGAAACTCTATAAAAATGAAACCCCCACAAAACTTGGCAATTGCTTTTTCTTAATCACATTCCACCCCACAAACAATTTTTTTTTTGGTTTACCAGTTCACTACATGATATGGTCAATGTTACCACAACATATTTTGGCATGTATATTTGCGCATAGTTTGTGCCAAAATATGCCCAAAACAGTGTGCAAGCACACTTCTCATAAGCTAATATAAAATATGTGCTGTCATTCAAACAACACTTATTTTACTCTCATATTTTTGGGCCTGCCTGACAAGAATTGACATGTCTTTCAGGTGTATACATGCCGCCAAATAATTAAGTTGAGTAGGCTTTGGGCCATTGCCTGTTGTAATTATGCGCCGCAATATGCCATGTGAACTCCTCCTTAGCATATCTACCAACCATCCCGATTTCAGCGAGACAATCCCGATTTGGGAACAATGTCCTGCCTTACTGGAAAAGCTGGCAGGAGTTCCAACTTTCAGATATGTATCGGGGATCCTTGAATATATGCCCTGAATCCCTGGGAGCGCTGCTCATTCTACTGTTTGCACATCCGCTACACGCACAAACAGTGGGTGCAGATTTGTCGGCTCTCACAGACTCTTGGCACAAGAGCTGGCAAGCGTAACAGAATAGTGGCACCAGGAAAGCATCATAGGACACTTCCCTGCTGTCACCAGCAGGGCCGTTCCTAGTGGCGGGAGAGGCGGGCAATCGCCCGGGGCGCCGAGGCTCCACTCATCCGAGGCGGGCGCCGCGACCGCCTGCCTCGTCCGCCCGGAGGTTATAGCCCCTTGACTCAACAATCAGCAGCCCATGCACACCTCGCTGGGGGCTCACGGGCTTCACCACAACAATCCCCCTGCGACGCTGGGAACTCCTGGGTCGGCAGCTCTGCGCGGGCAGGAGATCCTGGGAGCTGCGTGACAGCGTAAGCCGGACATGATGACATCACATGAGGACTCACTCAGCAGCTGCACAGGTCGCAGGGGGCGCACGGCTTTCACCACGCCCCCTGCGACCCTGGGATCTCTTGGGTCGGCAGCTTCTGCGCAGCCCAGGAGATCTCTTGGAGCTGCGTGACAGCGTAAGCGGCATGATGACATCACGCAGCTTACACTGCTCTGCAGCTCCTGGACCTGGATGCGAGGATGGTGGGATCGTGGCATGGTGAGTAATTTTTTTAAATTTCATCAATAGCTGCTACCTGGCTATGGCGGCACTACCTGGCTACAAGGGGCACATACTATCTGGCTATCAAGGGGGCACTACCTGGCTATAGGGGCATCTACCTGGACTAATAAGGACTACTACCTGACTATAGGGGCATCTACCTGCTATAAGGACTACTACCTGGCTATAAGGGACATCTACCGTGTTTATAAGGGTCCCCTACCTTGGGCAAAAGCGGCTACCTACCTGGCTACATGGGCAACTACAACAGGCTACAGGGGCTACTACATGTCTACCATTTGAGGTGCTATAGATGGGGAGTTTTTTGTATAGAAATAGGAATTGGTAAGGAAGTACGATAAATTGAGTATCTAAGATGTTTGTTTTGTAAAATTTTACAGTGAAAGTTATGGCCGGGAGAAGTCCATCATGGCGGTCTGAGACAATGAAGAAAATAAACAACAACTCCTACAGAGACGATTCCTTTAAGTGCCTGATTGTAAATTATACTGTTATCATTTATATGTCTGCAGAGCCTGTGTAACAACTGGATTTTCCAATACTGTATGGTCACTGTATGGGGTAATATAAGGTTGTAGATAATGGTTTGAATTCAGTTAATGGTCAGTTTTTGTATTATGCGGTCACTAATGTGCTGGTGATATGTGATCTTAGTAGATATTGGTACTATTAGCCTTGGGATTCTGTTTTGGTAGCGTGTTTATTTGGTAAAACTGTATGACTATTATTTAGCAGTTTTAATACATACACATGTGTAAAGCTTTTTGTATATATAGATTCTGGTTGATGGGATTGCAATGTGTCCGCATTGTGGGTGCATTTATTGGTACGGAGGGGGGGGGGCGAATTTTCTTCACCTCGTCCTGAGTGAAATTTAGCCTAGGAACGGCCCTGGTCACTGGCTGCAGAAGGTTCGGCCAACCCCCTCAGCTAGATTATACAGTCTAGCTGCAGCGATGCACACAGCCAAGGAAGGTACAGTAGGTAACCTCCATCACCCTTCCCTGTCCCCACCATCTGACCACCCTCTCAGCCTATCCAGTTTCCTGGATGCTGTTAATCTATACAGCGGAGTGGCACCCATCCCCCACAGCAGGCACCCAGCTTTTCTGTGTGTCTGCTGTGAGGGATGTCATCCAGCTTTCCCATGTGCTGAATAGGGTTATTCAGCATCTGGGAAAGCTGGACGATGACCCATCTGTGTGCTTTTGGGGTTTTTTCAGTTTTTTTTTTTTACTACACACAAGTTTCCCTTTTGGACTATGTTGGACCAGTGTTGTATGCATTTCTTTAATAAAATGGTCAATGAGAGCTTATGTCGAGTGTTTATATATATAAATAGTTTTTTTCTGTTTCTGTAGGTTTTTTTTGTTCTGCATTTTTTTCCAGTGTTAGCAATAGAGGCATCTGACAGATGCTCTCTATAGCTATCACTGATGCTTGGTGTCAACCTGCAATGTTTTTCATCACAACAGGCTGACATTAACTCTCTGTCACTATTACCTAAGTACCCAATGTGCCAGAGGTAGTGGGAAGAGACAGATTACGGTCAAAAGCCAGGCCATCTTTTGGGGAAGCGGTGGGCTGGTATTTTTAAGGTTTGAAGGGTCCAATATCTATTGACCTTACCACTTTGATCATATTCATCTCTATGATTTACCTTGACTGGCTATGAAAAATGGGGAGAACTCCTCGTCATTAACGCCTTACTGAAAAATAGGATGTATGTGTACGTACTGATGCTGTATGCGACTCTGGGTTTTAGCGCTAAAATATGCAGTAACACCTGCTTTTCCATCAGTCTGCCATGTTTTCAATTTTCCCAGTTCCGGACCCAGGCAGGAAGTGGGGAAACTGCCATCTTTGTACACCCTAATGCATTGTATATATGATCATACCCCCTAGTGGTGAAGTTCCATAGGGGGACTTTAAGTAAAAATAAAAAATTTAAAGTGTAAAAAAAATAAAAAATAATTAAGAGTTCAAATCATCGCTTTTTGCCATTTTACAAATAAAAAAATAAAATATTAAAAAAGTTGCACGGATTTTGTATTGCCGTGTCCAAAAAAGTCTGATCTATTAAAATATAACATCATATATTATATACCATACGCAAACACCGTAAGAGGAAAAAAAATCCAAACGGCCAAAATTGAGGTTTTTATGGTCATTTCCACCCATTCCTATAAAAAACTGGACGTGGATCAAAAAAGTTTAATGCATTCCAAACTGCTAGCAATAACAAAGTGAAATCAGCCCTCTAAAAATGGCACCCCACGCACATCCGTAGGTGTTAGTACAAAAAAGTCATTGGTTGCACAAAATAGTGAAGCGCCGCAAATTTCAAAAATGGAAAATGTTTTGAATTTTTTTTATACGAACTAAAATATGATGTACATGTTTAGTATTGCTGGATGCATATCAACCTGTAGAATACAGATAACACATAATTTTTACAAAAGAATGAATGCTGTAAAAAAAAACTTCCACAAACATGACGCAAGTAAGTTTTTTTTCACATTTTGCCCCACTTAGAATTTTTTTTGCTGTTCCTCAGAATATTCTATGGTAATATGAATAATGCAATTGTAAAGTACATCTTGTCCCGCAAAATAAAAGCCCTCATACGTCTATGTAGGTGGAAAATAAAAAAGTTATGGCTTTCAGAAGACAAGGAGGAACCTTAAAAAAAACAAAAAAAACACATGTACGTTTATATACACTTGGAAAAAGTGCAGCACCCTGCGTCTTCCATATGTCAAAAAAAAAAGGATACATGACATAAGGTCATGAAATGGATACTAAAGACATATCCTGCGTCAGTACTACCAGCCATATAAGTTATGGTATACAATAATGCAAACTTTTTATTTTAAAAAAACATAGGTCAGACTAGTAGATTAACGTTATGTGAACCTAGCCTTAGGCTGGGTTCACAGATTGCGTTCGATGACCGTTGAATCCAGGTGGTCTTGTAAGGGTTGTTCACAAAAAACAAAATTTTCGGCGCGCATTTCACCGGTTTTTTGGGGCCTAAAACGGGGGAAATGCTGAAAAAAATTACGGTAACCCATAGTTCTCATAGGAAATGGTTACCCCTCCTCTCCCCGCTCGTAAAATACGTTTGTATTGTAGGCGGGGAGATAAGTGACATGTTAACGAATAGTCCGCGAGTAACTGGTAAAAGGGGGGGCGGGCGGGAAACCCCCCCCCCCCCCCTCCCGGGGAGTACACGCGTATTAGGCGGCTCCCGAAAGACATTATGTATTGGGGGCATAACGTACGGACCCCCCAATCATCATGTGAAATACCCTAATTAACTTCGTTTTCAAGTAATTGAAGTGAATTACAAAACCAACTGCATTCAACAAAAACGCATACAGTAAGGCTATGTTCACATGGCTGATTTTGGGACGGATTTCAGTCCGTATTGCGCGCCGTACCACGCAAATACAGCTGAAATCCGGCCCTGTCATTACGGTAATCCACAGTTCTCATAGAGAACTATGGTTTCCCGTCCCCTCCCCCGCTCGTGAAAGGGCGAGCGGGGAGAAAGTGACATGAAATTTAAATCCCGGGGGATACACGACGTGGATAATAAAAGTTAGGGGGCGGCGAGCGCCTTTCCCCCCCCGCCCCTGTACACTCCCGAATTGCAAACAAAAATATCCCGCAAAAACGGTGAATCGGCCATTGAACATAGCCTAAACAATGTGGGGCCGGGCCAAAACGGTGCACAGCTACGCAAGTTGAGAGTGTCAGCATTGCCCAAGCTCTCCACTGAGAAGGCTGGGGCGGTTTATTACCATCCCTGTCTTCTTGATCGTTGTATATACAGTCTGTGCAGTACAAGGGTTTTAATTTCCCCTGTATTGGGGGGCTAATACATCCCCCCATTTAAGAGAAAAATCTGAAAAAAAAATGTTAATAAAATCCCCCCTTTTCCCCCCTCAAGGGTCTTTTTCTAACCATTTGATGGGCACAATTTATTAAACAGAATTAAAAAAAATGAAATTATATAAAAAAAAATTAACAGTAAACCACAACTTTCAGCCTCACCCCAGACAACCTCAAAACTTTATATCACCTACATATAAATGTTCATGACAGAGAAGTGACACAATCACAAAACTTATCTTTGGGCCACTTTTGCAAAAACTAAAAAGTGTATAAAAGTTTCACTATTTTTCCTCTTAGGGTATGTACACACAGCTTCTTTTTGGCACTTTTCCCCAGTATGTATTCCCCCGGGTACGGGGCCCTTTAAATAAGCGAGGAAATGCGCCCATAATTGGTAATCCATAGAAATTATAGAAAATTTTGGATCACGTTTTCCTTCCCGTCGTACAATACGATGTATTGTACGCACGGGGAGATAAGTGAATGTCAATTATTTGCGGCGAATACGTGCCGCGAGTAATGCATGTCTATGGGGCCGATGGGCTGCCGCCCCCCGTGCCGCGGAAGTACACGCGTATTAGCGTGAGCTCCCGAAACACACGATGTACTGCGCCGCGTATTGTACGCGCAGAAGTACGTCGTGTGAACATACCTTTGTAAAAAAGAAAACGAAGGTAAAAAAAATACATAGAAAAAAAAACCCCATAATTTACGAAAAAAACAGTAGAATAACCGAACATGAAAAAGTATTATAGCATTCAAACCTGCAAGAACAATGGAAACTATGCTTGGTAAGAAAGGGGGGGAAAAACGGCCGCCGGGAAGGTTAAGGAGGCCCCCATTAATTTTTTGCGGTATACGTCCCTGTAATGTACTGGGAAATTAAACACTTTAGTTCCCGAGATAGGTGCAGGTCTCAGTGGTGAGATCTGCACTTATCACATTTTGATGGCATGGCCGAATGACAGACCATCAAAGTGTAAAATGGAAACACCCCTTTGGCCGTGTTAACGGGGTTATTCACAGGGATTTGTGAGCCGGTTGCGTCGAAAATCGGCGTGAATAAGGGGGGGGGGGGGGGCGGGGCGGAGAGCGGCGGGGGCCCGCCCCCCCGGCCCCCCTGGACTGTCATTATCTACGGGCGTACCGCCGAATTATTGGCATGTACTTTCTCCCCCCGTGGGGGATTCCCCCCGAGCGGGGGGGAGCGACGGAATCCACGGTCTCTATAGAGATGGATTACGAAAATTTCTCCGCGGATTTGGGCCCTACTGCACCCAAACCGGCGCGGAGTACGGCGCCAATCCGCGGACAAATAAGCCGTGTGAACGAGGCCTTTAAGTCCGTTTAGTTTAAACAAAGTCCCTAATAGCCATAATTTGTAAGGCTAAAAAAAGACATGCATGCATCCAGTGCAGCATATCATATAGTGCTGATTGAGAGGAAGGCAAAAAAAAGCATGAGGTAGAAGCAATTTGTCCTCATTTTTTGGGGGAAAAAACTGTTTCCCAACTCCAATCTGACAATCAGAATAAATCCCCGGGTCAAAGTCCTTCTCCAAAATCAGTACTATAACTTTTAATTTTTGCTTCTAGAAAAACTTAACATGGTCAGGAAAACTCACCGTCAGGCATTAGCAGGACCAAGTTGGTGTTTACTAATGTTTGCTCTAGTACTCTGCATCAGCACTAGCTTCTTTTCAACCTCAAACACAAAACTCCCTTTTGCTGACAGGCAGATTCCCTGTTCAACGACCTCCATAGCCAGGGCCGGACTGGGAATAAAAATCAGCCCTGGCACAAAGCCCCCAGCAGCCACATTTCAATATCCCCCTAAAAAATTTCCCTTGTTCTCGCACTTTGCCAGTTCTTTTTAAATTACATATAAAGGTGTTTCACACGGAGCATTTTTTGGGTGCATTTTTCATGTGTTTTTTGGTGCGTTTTTTGTGAGAAAAAGAAAAAGTTAATGCTGTACATTTTGCACAAAAAAAGCATAAAAAGGAAAAAAAGCTCTGTGTAGGAAACCCAAACAAAGCAAGAGAGAAAAAGTTTTGGGGGAAACCCCCCATCAATCAGGGGTGCACTTGCTTTACAAACCGGGGGCAAGCCCACCAAATATATAAGTGCCCCGTTTAAAGGTAGACCCCCCCCCCCTTTTGATAGGTGTTCAAGCCCCCCCATTAGGGAATAAGATATAACCTCCCAAAGCAGGAGATAGGGTGCCCCCCGTAATTAGCCAGGTAGCTAGGGTGCCCCAGTAACTAGCCCGGGAACTAGGGTTTTCCCCCAGTAATTAGCTTGTACTAGGGCTGCCCCCCCGTGATTTTCCAGACAGGGCCAGTAATTAGGCAGGCAGGATGGCCCGTTATAGGCAGGGAAGGCCCGTAAATTTGGCAGCAGGGGGAGTTTTAAAGAAAGGGGGGCCAGTTTATAGGCAGGGCCCCTTATAGGAGGCAGGGCCACTTTTAGGGAGGCAGGGCCGTTTTATAGGGAGGCAGGGCTATTTAGGGAGGGTATCTTAGGCAGAGGGCCCAATTTTTTGGCAGGCAGGCTATTTACAGGGTAGTTTTATAGGCAGGGGGCTTCTTAGGGAGGAGGGGTGTGTTATGGCAGGCAGGGGTATCTTAGGAGGGCTAATTTTTTTGGGAGGCCCGGGGTATCTTAGGAGGGGGGGTGTTTTATAGGGAGGCAGGTAGTGTTTTTTAAAGGGAGGCAGGCTAGTTTTATAGACGGCAGGGGTAGTTTTAAGGCAGGGGGCTATCTTAATTTTGGGGTATGTTCTAGGAGGGAGGGGTAGTGTTCAGGCAGGCAGGGGTAGGTTTAGGCAGGGAGGGCAAGTTATAGGGAGGTAGGGCTAGTTTTTGGGCAGGGAGGGTATGTTCTAGGCAGGGAGGGGCTAGTGTTTATAGGGAGGGCTAGTGTTTAGGGGACAGGGGGTAGTGTTATAGGGGGCTAATGTTTTGGGACGGGCTAGTGTTCAGGCAGCGTAGTTTTTTAGGGGGCAGGGGGTATGTTTAGAGGTTTGGGCTAGTGTTTTTTGGCAGGGTAGTGTTCTAGCAGGCAGGGCAGTGTTCTAGGGAGCGCTAGTTTTATAGGCGCGGGGTGTGTTCTAGGAGGCAGGGGGTAGTGTTCTAGGCAGGGGTTTGTTCTAGGCAGGCAGAACTAGGGGTTTTAGGCAAAAGGGTAGTGTTTTTAGGCAGGCAGGGGTGTTCTAGGGAGGGTATGTTCTAGGCAGGTTAGTGTTTCTAGGCAGGCAGGTTAATGGTTTTAGGCAGGCAGGGCTAGTGTTTATAGGCAGGGCTAGTGTTTAGGCAGGCAGGGCTAGTGTTTTAGGCAGGCAGGGCTAATGTTATAGTCAGGCAGGACCAGTATTATAGTCAGGCAGGGCCAGTAATTAGTTAAAAAAAACAAAAACATATCAATAATACTCACCTATTTCCTCCTTCTTCTCCTGCTCTGGGCCGCGCTCTCACCCAAGTGGGGGCCGCGGGAGCAGGCGCGCGATGACATCATCACATAGCGCACCTGCCCCGCGGCCTCCTGGGAGCTGAACAGATGGGATCAGTAGATCCCAGCTGTTCAGCTTCAGCCGCTGCCTGTGCCGCACGGTGCAGGCGGCGGCCGTGATGGCTGCATGGCTGGGTCGGAGACCCGGCCATGCAGCCGTGTGGCGAGAGGGGCCTATCAGCCCCCTGGCAGAGGGGCCGGTCACAGATGCGACCGTGTCGGCCCCTGTAGCTGCGCTGGCACTCGGGGCTCGCCGGGGGGGAACACCAGCCCCCACGGCGGGCGATCCGAGCCGGCCCTGCGGCCCGGACTCCCAGCAGCCCACCGGGCAAATGCCCGGTTTGCCCTATGGGCAGTCCGGGCCTGTCCATAGCAACACCTGGATCCCTAGCTCAGCAGACCAAATTAAAACCTGAAATGCTTTTCGTTACATTTTATACACCGTTTTACACATCAAAACTAACAAACAATCTGGGCTCTGTCCTACTGAGAGTAGCAGCCTCAGTGACACGTACCTGATGTCTACCAATTTTCCTACTGGCTATAAAGTTGTTAGGTTAGATTTAAAATGGGCAGATTTTCTGCATCGGTTCCGCAAATAAAATCTGCAGCTTTTATGCTGTAAATCTGCAAGCAAAAATCTGCATCAAATGCTGCAAATATTGTTGCAGATCTATTGTGGCTTTTAATTTTCCACAATGAACATTAAGTGAATTTTACCACAGATTTTTCCTTGTTGACTTCAATGGGAGGTAGCAAAATCTGCATTGAAATTCACAGACAAACCTTTTATGAGGATTACTGCAGAGTTTGCTTTCTCCCATTGAAGTCAATAGGGTACAATCTGCTATGAACTGGTGCGGATGTTTGTGTGTTCATTTATAGCATAAAAACTGTGATTGTTATGTGGAAAATCTGCAGAAAATCCATACCTTTCAACTTTTACAGATTGCAAAGAGGGACACATCAGGTCACACCTCCAACTGCACCCAAACACATGACATCACACCAGGACATGCCTCTAACCATGCTCAAACACATATCACACCAGAACAGAGAAGACCAACATAACAGCGGTATTACTGGGTCTATAAAGATGTATCTATATAAAAGAATGTATTGTATATACATAAATCCATACAAATAGCTGAAAGATAATGTTCTATAGATTATACCTCTATATAATAGTCATACAGTGACCACATAGTACTGCTATACAAGGAGCACATATCACCATGCTGTTACTGAATAAACCAAGACAGATATTATCAATGAGACTAATATATGAAGATCAAATAATACTGCCACATCATGTCCACATATCAGCACCATATAGTGACTGAACACCATATAGTGACTACTACCAAAATTCCCGCCATGCAATGACCCTATAGTGGTTTATACCAGTTGTACACAGGTGCTCTGCAGAAATGTATTACCACCATACAGTGACCATATGGGGGTAGATACCAGCTGGTCATTTGCTTTCACTTTTCTTCTCCATGCACTCTAGATCACTATGACAACTTTCCCGGTCATGCCCCATTCCTGCAGAATTAACCACACAAATATCTTAGACGTTTCACTTTTTCAACACCTTCAGCAGTTATCCACCTCTGTGCAAACTCTCCGTAGGGTGACAGGTGGAGGCGATGGGTCTATGGCAGGGATCCCCAACTCCATTGTCAGTGCATTCTGTGGGAGATCCTGAAAACATGACCTATTGGTGGTCCTTGAGGGCTGAAGTTGGGGAACACTGGTCTATGGTTTATACATGTAGGTGGGAGGGTTTTGAGTGTTAAGTGGATGTTGTATTTTATGTTGCACTAGGCCACTAGGTGGGGGGGGGGGGGGCGAAGAGGGTGTATAGGTCATAGCTTGCAGACACAATCTTCTGCGGGGAGAAAAAGTACCAACACCCCAGAGATTGTGGTGCAGCAGTGCCCTGTACTCCCTCCCCTGCGCCCACAGAAGATCAGCCACATTCAAGACCTTCAGGGGATGCAGGGAGTGGAGTTTAGTACTAACATGTTTTTTTGTAGTGTGTTAGGACTGTGCTACAGGTCCTTTAAGGGCTGTGTGTGGCTGGGGCGGAGGATTTAAACCTCTGTCTGCCTGGTTCTGCTTGTGATTGACTCGGTGTCCTAGCTATTCGTTTTGATCTCTGTTTAGGCAAGGCAAGCCAGGACTAGACTATGGCATCCCTCACAGAATAGCAGTCTCAAACTTTTTCCTCCTTACTGTGGAACCAATGAAGACACTGGTGGACCAGATGCATGTTTTTGACACAATTCGTTCAGGATCTTGCACAAAGGGTCCAGCTGCAGAAGACCACCTCGTCCTGTAGTGCGGCTCCTATGTACTCACCTGTGGAGCCCAAGCTCAACCTGCTGGACCGTTATTCTGGAGACCGCAGTACTTTTGCTACCTTCCAGAAGAGTTGCAAGTTGTAATTTCAGCTTAGGCCCCATTCATCCAGATCCAAGGAGCAACAAGGGGGGTTCATCATTTCCTTGCTTCAGGGGACTCCACGAGCTTGGGCCTTCTTCTTAAACTCTCCTGAACTTTTGTCTGTTGAGAAATTTTTTTAGGCCGTGGGACTCCTCTATGATGAACCTGACATCAGGTCTGTAGCTGAAACTAATCTTTTGTCTCTCTGTCAGGGGCAATGACCAGTAGAAGACTATTGCTCCGAGTTCGAGCACCTCACAGTGAAATAACCCCAAACTTCAGTGGTTTTTTTTTATCAGCAAAGACTGTCTGAGACACTAAAAGATCTTTTAATTAGTTAAGCACAACAAAAAAAACTGGAAAAAACCTTGCTAAATGACTCAACCATCACCTGCGTGAGCGCCGTAGGGAACATTTGAGGTGCCTATTCCTGCCTTCATATCTGATGAGGCCTTGGTGGTTGATCAATAACCTATACAGCTGGGATCAATTATGTCTCCTAGAGACTGCCAAATCCTCAGAAAAAGCAATGGACTTTGTTTCTACTGCATAGCAGCAGGTCACCTTATCCAATTCCCAAGGATTCAATTCCGGAAAAATCCGCCTTGGCGATTGGGGAAGGTCAACTAGGCAGTGGGTATTTCCCATTTCGTTCAAAAGAATTTCCCTGTTTGTATTGTGTTAACAATTCAGACTTTCCCTGGATTCATTCTTGATGCGGTTCGAAAGGGAATTTCCTGAATGCACGTGTTGCTGATGCGTTGGGTATTCCGCTGCTGTCTCTTTTGACACTTTTTAATGGGGTTTGGATAATAGTAACACCCATTGTCGGGGGGGCAATTAAGTAAGTTTAAACCTCTGGAAATTTAAAAGGTAGGGTCTTTGCATTCTGAGTTTATTTCCCCTCTTTTGTCTAGGGCCCTTTCCGGCCAATTTGTTTTGGGATTTACCATGGTTACAGGCTCACAACCCTGTAATCAACTGGGAAAAGGCGGATATAGTGAAATGGAGTCTTCGGTGTCTAACTCATTGTTTAACACTTTCTTTTTCCTCTCTTTCCCCCAGTAACCCGTCCATACCTGAGTTTATCCAAGGCTTTTCTGATGTTTTTTTGAGAAAAGCGGATTTATTTCCTCCATGGCCTTATGATTTGTGGTATCAAGTTACCCCCGAATTTTAAAATTTTCGTAAGGGTCGGTTTAAATTTTTTCGCACAGAGAGAGGGGACTATAAAGGATTATTTTCGGATAGTCTCCGGGGTTTTACCCCCTTCCACCCCCCCCGGGGGGGGTGGCCTTTTCTTTTTAAGAAGAAGGTTGGAGGTCTCAGTCTTGCATAGAAATGAAAATTTTAAACAAAATTACTGTTAAAAATTAGTACCCTCTTACCCTCATCCCAATCATGTTCAACCAGATTTCTGGGGCTGCCTGGTTTTCCAAGTTAGATTTACGAGGTGTCATTTTTAATTTGTGTCCCAGGGAAAAGGTGGAAATGCCCCTTTTAAAATTTTCCCGTGGGGAATTTAAAATTTTTGGTTATGCCCTTTGGCTTAAGTAATGCATCTGCAGTTTTCCAAAACTTTGTTAGACTTTTTTAGTGTTTTCTCCTGACTGGTCTTCCCACATTAGACATGTACGCACAGTCCTGCAGATTCTTAGGGAGAAACTGGAAAAGTGTCTCTTTGTGGTTAAGGGTTTCATTTTCTTGATTTTTATTCTTTTACCGCATGCACTTTTTATATGGATCCTGTTTGGTTCGGGTATTTTGGATTTTGGGGGGCCCGAAGAAAACCCTGGAAGCCTGCAGAGTTTTTGGGGGGGTCATAAATATTACAGAAAATGTATCCATAACTTTTCATCCATAGCCAAATCTTTGACAAGCTTTACTAAAAAGGGAGCAAATCTTTTTGAGTAGAAACCTGATGCTATTTCTGCCTTTGAAACCTTGAAGAGATGCTTTTTCGAAAAACCCCCATTTGGTTCAAACCGATCTCTCGGGCCCTTTAGTGTAAAGAAATGTTCTGAGGGGTAGGGTTTGGGGGGCGTTCTGTTGAAGGACCCCCTTTTTTTTGATAAAACCCCCCCCCTGTGCCTTTTTCTCAGGCAAATTCTCCCCTACTGAGAGTAACTATGACAATGGAAATTGGGGGTCCTCCCTCAAACTCCCCAACATCAAGTGGGGATTTGAGGGAAAGAGTCATTTTTTTTGGGTGCAGCAAGAATAAAATAATGTTTACTCTGAAAAAGGAATCTGACTTTTCTTGGATTCACTGGAGACTCATCCCCCGAAGGCGAGGTTTGGGCCATGTTTTTTTTTCTAGGTTTTTTTTTACGGTCCTTACGCCCAGCTCCAGAAAAGCAAAATGCTTTTTCGCAAGTTCTGATATTAAACTTCCGAATGACCCCCGAATCCATTCTACCTGAAGGGGTTGTAGTTCAGAGTTTACCCAAAACCTGGCCAACGTATCGCGCTTCAGGGTTTTGCTCCCCCGGGTACTCCAATACAAAAAGTTATTTGTACCACCACAGTCAAGATTCCGGCTGTGAAACAAGTTGCACAATTCAGTTCTTTGCGACCATCCAGGGATTAAAGAAAAAAATGACTCGTGGCTCACTCTTCTGGTGGCCATCCATGCTCCATGATATTACCACTTGTGAGGGCCGTCCCCACAAGTATTTCTATTTTTTCTACAGGTTCCCTCCTTTGTACTATATCAGATTCACTGGGCCAGCGTTGGGTCTATTTCTTTAATAAAATAGGCAACAAGAACTTGTGTCAGGGAGTGTTTATTTAAATAAAAATGTTTTTCTGTTATTTTAGTGGTTTTTTTTACCATTTTATTCCAGGGTTAGTAATGGTGACATAGCACAATAGAAACAAGCAAAAGGTCAGCTCACCCCAAAAAAAATCCAGCTGTAATGGTTTTAAATACCGCTTGTCCGAGCCAAAGTGACAGAATTCCTTCAAAGCTGTGTGATGAAGGGTAACCCCCCAGGCAAGTTAGAAAAACTTGGGAAACCCCTTTTTTTGGTAATGCAATAAAATGGCGTTCCCATGAGCACATGATTCTCAAAGCGAAAGGCTAACCTTTTCGGGTCTTTCCCCCTTAATCATAGATACTAATATAACTGCCCTACCATACTTTATACCTACCCCAATAAAAGCATTGGTTAATTACCTGAGTGTCATCTTCCCATTGGGGTTCAATCTTCCCATCCCCCTATAGGACGGCTGGAAATAAAAACGTGTTGCCAGACATGCGCATAAATTAAAACGTCCGGTGGGGGCGGTGACCAAAATAGGTCCCCCCAATGATGACAATTTCGGGAAAAAAAAAAAAAGTTAAACAAACGTAGTAAAAAACGTGATCCCAGTTCCGGACATGCGCATTAGTGTTATGAGTTGGAAAGGACAGCTTCTGGAATTGCATGAAAAAACTGGTTAAGCGCAATGCGGTTTGGATAAAAAAACTTCGGGAATTGAAAAGTTTAAATGAAAAACATAATCTATTTCCCGGATTGCGCATTAGCGTTTTTGGAGTCCAGAATAAAACAATCCGGGAATGGCATGTAAAAAAAAAATATAAGTAAATTGGTTTGGGCATGGCAAAAGCGCCAAAAAGTCCGAAACCCAGAGGAAAACCCCAGAAACTGCAAGTATCAAAAAAAACAGATATAAGGGATGAAATAAATTTCTAAAGTCTAGAATTAAACTTTTTAATTGAACTATGATGGATTTTACGCAACACGTGTTTGGGTTGAAAAAAAAACAAAAAAAAAAAATTTTTCCCCAAAAATTTTTGAGCGTGAAAACAGGGATCCCAAAAAATTTCTCCTGGATAAAGAAAAAATGAAATGTTAAAAAATTTACTATAAATCCTACTATGTCCTATAAAATATTAAAACAAAATAATTGAAATTAAAAATAAATAACAACTAGATGGCCCAAAATAAAGTTAAAAAAAATAAAAAAAAGCAGAAAAAGAAAGACGGGAAGGGAAAACGGGGAAAAAAGAAAAAAAAACAAAATTAATTGTATAAAAGTTTTCCACATTGATATGTTATATTTAAATTATTCCTGTGTAATGAAACATCAATTCTCTCGCAAATTAAAAACCCTGGGGGGTACTGACGTATTCAAAGTAAAAACCCAAAAGGTTCTCTGTCGAGGACTCGCTTAATACCCAAAGCCCCCGTTTGGTTAAAAAACTTTTCTATCCCAATAATTGGAGCCCCTGGAGTGGGAATTATGTACTTCTTAAAATGGTTGGATAAGTTAATCGTTCCTTTTGATACTTTGATATGTCATTTGATGTTCCAGGAAGCGCATTTTGTTTTTTTTAGGGTGCTTCCCCAACTATTGCGGTTGCAAATTGTACTTGGGCTAAATTTTAAATATTTGATTGAATTACAAATTTTAAAGCTCTTTTGTTGTAATTTTGTGTTTTGTTATCTGTGATTTTTTTAGTGGTACAGAATAACCCAGTACGACAGGGGTGGCCCCCCCCTTTGTAGAACTTTTTTTGGCAAGCCATGTGTTGTGGTTTGGGTTTAAAAATATTAAATTTGGGGGACACTAAAGTTACCCAGCGTAAAGCTTTTTGACACACTGCAAACCCTCAGATAAAAACCGTTCCCTATTGGATCCTCCCTTAGTTTTGGTAAGTTTTTTAACAATTTTTTTAAAATCGGTTGGGGAAGTTATCCAAACCCGAACTGTCTTGTTTTTGTCCCGTCTACCTTTTTGTTTTGGTTTTTATTCAGTCCCCCCCTTTGTTTTTTCTGGTATATTGAGGTTTTTCTTTAGAGGGGTGCAAATTGCGCGCTCGCCTTTTTAAAACATTTTGGGGTATCCCCCCCGGGAAATTTTTCCTGGGTCTTTTGCATTCTCCTGATAGTCACCATCCTTACTGCAATTCCTTCTGGACTAATCATTTCCCCCAATAGGTTAGCCTTTTGGGACATGTTTTGGGGGGTTTTTGGATGGAAATGTGTTCCCAGCTGTGCCCTTTTCGGTGGGTCTGTTTTCCAAAACTAAGTCCCGGTTTCCCCTCAAAGTCAAATCCAAAAAATGGGTCACTCGGAATTCGAGTGTAGGTAAACCCCAAGTTTAAAAAAATTTTGTTAAAAAAAACGGAATAGGTATGGAGATACATGCCCCCCAGGTAAAAAGGAGGTCATCGATGTTCTGCCATACCAGAAAATAGAAACAACAAAGGGGTTTTCGGATTTTGCCATCTGTGATTTCGGATTTATGGGCTTTTTCGATGGAAACCCTTTGTCTTTTTTGTTTTGTTTACATGCCTTTCGGTAGTTGTTTTATTTGGACCACAAAGCTAATGCGCATTTCCGGAACTAGATTTGTTTTGCATTTAAAATCTTTACATATTCCCGTAATTGTGTATGTCCAGAAAGCATTGGTTAAGCCCTGTTTTTCATGCAAATTCCGGAAGCTGTCACTTTCCGATTCTAACGCAAAGGGCTGTGGAACTGTTAGTTTTTTCTACGTTTGTATTTTACGTGTTCCCGGAGTTTTCGATTTGGGCGGACCTATTTTGGTCACGCCCGGGACCGGACGTTGTAATGTTATGCGCAGTCTGGCAAAGTTTATTTTCCAGCCGTCCCTATAGGTGACATGGATGATTGGAACTCCACATGTGGAGTATAGATGACACTCAGGTAATTAACCAATGATTTTTATTTGTTTGTGAGGTATATAAGTTTGGTATGTCAGTTATATTAGTATGCTATGATTAAGGGTGAACTGTACACCCGAAAGCGTTATCCGTTTCTCATGGCTTTGAGGATTTCAGTGTGCTCATGGGAAAGCTCATATTTTTTATGAATGTACCAGAAAAGGATTTCAGTTTTTATTTCTATACTTAGCCTGGTGGTTATCGCTGCATCACACAGCTTTGAGAGAATTCTGATCACGTTTCTTGGACGAATGCGAGCTGATTCCACTCCATTATAGACTGGATTGTTTTTTGGGAGGTGGTGAGTGACCATTTTGCTTGTTTCTATTGTGCTTGTACATATTAGAGCTGTGGTCGTGCTCCCACCTACCGGCTTAGTTTATTTTGAGCAGTTCCATATTGCCACGTATCAAGTGCTCTCAAAATATGACAGAACATTAAGTAGGCAACAGAAAGGCCCAGTTGGTATTATCAAAATGTCTCAAGAGCATCCTTTACCTCAAATGCCAGATATCTCCTGACAAGTTTAAAGAGATAGAAAGCTGAGTGCACAAGAGATTAGGGTATATGGTGGGATTTCAAACGCCTGGAAAATTTATATCAGCGGGGAAATGATCCACAGATGAGGCTAACAGGAATCAAAGGAAGATACCTACACCATTTTTTCCGAACGAGTTTACTGAGGAGTGAATGGCGGATCCTCAGTGCTGCTCACTCAAGCTTATGGCCCTACTTGTCAAGTATGAGGATGTCAACATGAACAAATAACAAAGGACATGGAAAGTATTAAATCAGATATGCAAGCTGCAATGGAACTCCTCGCAATTCTGATAAGTTTTTATATCTAACACTGTAGAAGGATTCTGAAAAAATTCAGGAAAGGAAACTCGATTATGGAGGGATGGCAAAAAATTCTAGTTTCAGAGGGACCTTTACTGATTATGTGAACATGCAGTCTACGATTGAGGCCTATTTAGAAAAATCGGATTATCATACACCAAGATCCATTCTTAAAAGGAGATCAGGCCAGTTTCGGGGTGTTCGTATCAAAAAAGAGTGTTAGCTTCGGTCTAATACTCAGGTTCGCCAATACGACAGAAATTCGGACTCTGCAGCACTGATTCCTCATACAAATTTGTCCAATGTGGAATCCACTCCCCCAAACCACGTCCTAAGAGGAATAAAAATATAAGATGGAATGCCAAAAAACGTGGTCGCAGGGAGGCGAGAAGCATCGAAGAAAGTGTCAGGAGGAAAACTAGGCGTAACAATGAACTGTTTGAAAGTCCAATAACATAGAGGGTATATGATGTGCTGAATTTGATCTTTCGATTCTGCCTGTAATCAGCAACAAGAAAAGAGTTTTTGTCATCCTAGGACTTAAATTTTGGTTTATGCTCTAATTGTGAGGAGTTTTTCTCTTTTTTCACCATAAAGGATATCAATAGGTTTGTACGGTTGTTGACTCTTAAACGCCACTTTTCCCTACCGGTGAAGAACATGCTGAGGACTCAGACCGCAGTAATGTATTGGTTTTGATCTTAACTGTTAAGATAATATTGATATAAGGAATTTTAATGTTCAGGGTGAACAATTGTTCATTTTGGTCTTGCCAGGAGTTGCAGAATCAGTCATTCCAACATACCCCTGCCCAGACTGAGGGGGGATCTCTATTTTTTCTTATCCTACTGTTTTATCCTATATTGCTCACGTCTCCAGTATGGATAGGTTCCAGTTTGCTTGTAGGAGGGATCTCAGAAATTTATCGATGAGTATATCTCCGGGTTCAAAAATTCGCAGTAATCTTAATAGAGATGAGAATGGGCACTGATGAGCTGAGAAACAACTCGGAAGTTGTTCATAAAATGGCGGACAAATGGGGGCACTGTTGTGTAATGGACAAGATATACCTATATTTAAGTATGCAGGAAATGTTGTCTGACTCCATGACATACAAGAAACTATAAAAAGATCCCACTAGGAATATCTAAAATCCAATTGTCCTTTCTTTTGAAATTGAAGGTTTGACGCAATGGTTGCGTTTAATCAAAAACAAGTAGACTACATGTTGGTAGAGCACCCACGATGTCCTCATGTCGGTGGCTCCTGTAAAAATTAGCATTAAAGATGTGTCCATCCGCCTATGAGGACAATAGTCTCTGGGCATAGGTTTCTTATGGAGAGACTGTGCCAGTGGCTGGATAGAGTGTGTTCTTAAAACCTCTGGTTGGCCAGGTGTCCGGGTCATCTTATGGACACGAAAAGAGGTCTTCGGGAGTTTGGGACACTATTAGTCTGGGACAAAGACATCGTCTTGGCTTACATGTGATATAGAAGCTTTATTATTCTGTAATACCCCACCAAGGTAGCATTATCAGCCCTCGGATTTCATCTTTGTAGGTTTACTGACTTAACACAGGAGTTTTCGGAATTTGTTATCATGGTGGCAGAATTATTGATGACCCCCACAATTTTTTTTCCTTTAATCAGGATAATCTATTCTCCAAATCAGGGAGATCGTGTTTCAATGGGGGGAAAAGTTCTCACCATCCCAGGCAATCTTGTAGTCATGGAATGGTGGGAACATTTGATATCTATGCCCTGATGATAAACCCCTTGTTGATTATATTTTCTGGTATGGCTAGATACGCAATTGCGTGAGGTTGACCTCCTGTTTATCTGGTGGGCGAATGTATCTGCCATACCTACGTTCTGTTTTTTATTAACAATAATGTCTTTAATCCTTCGTGTTTACCTACACTCTGAATTTCGACGGTGATCCAGTTTTTTGGATTTGCTTTGACTGGGGAAAACCAGGACTTATGAATTGAGACTAGGACCACCGCAAAAAGGCACAGCTGGGAACACTATTCTCCACTCCAAAAGTTTCCACCCAAAACATGTCCATAAGGCTATACCTATTGGGGAAATGATTAGGTCCAGAAGGAATTGCAGTAAGGATGGTGACTATCAGGACGAATGCAAACAGATCCAGGACAGATTGTCCCGGTGGGGATACCCAAAATGGATGTTAAAGCGAGCGCGCAATATTGCAGACTCTAAAGATAGAAACTCTCTAATATACCATAATAAACAAAGGGTTGGACTGAATAAAAAACAGAACCAAAAAGGTAGACTGTACAAAAATCAGAGTCCTTTTGTGTTGTTTGATTATACTCCCCAATTCTCTGATATTAAGAAGATTTGTTTAAAATACTTACCAATACTTATGGAGGATCCAATATTGGAACAGGTTTTATCTGATGGTTGTCAGGTAGTGTCTAGAAAAGCTTGTACGCTGGGTAACTTAGTGTCTCCAAATTTAATAGTGACCCATAGACCACAACGTACATGGCTTGCGCAAAAAGGTTTCTACAAATGTGGGGGGCATCCCTGTCGTACATGTGGTTATGTCTGTACCACTAAAACATTCACAGATAATCAAAACAGCAAGAATTACAACATAAAGAGCTTTATTAATTGTAATTCTAATCATATAGTGTATTTAGCCCAATGCACAATTTGCAACCTGCAATATGTTGGAAGCACGTCCAGAAAAATCAAAGTGCGCTTCCTGGAACATCTAAATGACATATCAAATGTATCAACTAGGAACAGATCTAACTTATCCAACCATTTTAGAGAAGTACATAATGCCGACTCCAGGAGGCTCCAGATGATTGGTATAGAGAAAGTTTTTCAACCGATACGGGGCGGTGATATTAAGCGAGTCCTGCATGACAGAGAAGCCTTCTGGATTTTTACTTTGAATACGTCAGTATCCCAGGGTTTGTATTTGCGAAGTGAATTGATGTTACATTATTATCATGAATAATTCGTAATATTGACATATCAATGTGGGAGACTTTTATACATGTTAATTCTGTTTATTTTCTTTTTTCCCCTTTTGCCCTTCCGTCTTTCTTGTTCTGCTTTTATTTTATTTTATTTAACTTTATTCTGGCTCTGATCTAGTTTGTTATTTATTTATATGTTACATATTATTTTGTTATAATATTCTATAGGAGCATAGTAGGGTTTATATGTATAATTTATGTTAATCTATTTCAGTTTTTCTTTATCCAGGGAGAATTTTTGTATCCCTGTTTGTCACGCTCAACAGTTGGGAGTATCCTTTCGTTTTTGGTTTTTTTTCACCAGTAGAACGTGTTGCCGTAAGTCCATCATAGTTCAATTATAGTTTAATTCTAGTACTTTTAGAATTGTATTTCATCCATTATATCTTTTTTTTGATACTTGCATGTTTCTGGATTTGCCATCTGTGGTTTCGGACTTTATGGCGCTTTTGCGCATGCCCGAAACCATATTGTACTTATAGTTTTGTTTACATGCCATTCCGGTAGTTGTTTTATTCTGGACTCCACAACGCTAATGCGCATATCCGGAACTAGATTATGTTTTGCATTTAAATCTTTACATATTCCCGTTAGTTGTGTATGTCCAGAACCGCATTGCGCTTATAGCCATGTTTTTCATGCAATTCCGGAAGCTGTCACTTTCCAGACTTCATAACGCTAATGCGCATGTCCGGAACTGTATCACGTTTGTACTACGTTTGTATTAACGTTTTTACGTGTTCCCGGAAGTTGTCATGCATTTGGGCGGACCTATTTTGGTCACCGCCGGCACCGGACGTTGTAATGTTTATGCGCATGTCTGGCAACACGTTTTATTTCCAGCCATCCCTATAGGTGGCATGGAAGATTGGAACTCCCACATGTGGAGATGATGACACTCAGGTAATTGACCAATGCTTTTATTGTGTGAGGTATATAAGTATGGTATGTCAGTTATATTAGTTTGCTATGATTAAGGGTGAACAGACACCCGAAACGCGTTAGCCGTTTCTCATGCTTTGAGGATTCAGTGTGCTCATGGGAACGCTCGTGTTTTTATTGCATTACCAATAAAGGATTCAAGTTTTATTCTATACTTGCCTGGTGGTTATCGCTGCATCACACAGTTTTTGAAGGAATTAGTAATGGTGACATCTGAAGCATCTCCATTACTATCGCTGGGGCTTGTTTATAGCCAGTGGTGTTTTTCATCACTGCAAGGATTAAAGTAACCAAATGTCACTATTAACCAATTACCCAGTGCACAAGAGGTACTGGAAAGGGCCAGGTTACCATCAGAAGGGGGGTCATCTAATGTGATGGTCCACCTCTGGGGCAGCAACAGGCTGGTATTTTTAAGGTGGGAAAGGACCAATATTCATGGACCTTCCAATCTAAATAATATCAGCCTGAAGCTGTTGGTTTTACCTGGGCTGGTTTTGAAAAATTAGGGAACCAATAGTTTTAAAAAAAATTACAGGGATTTCCCCTCCATTTTTTATAACCAGCCAAAGTAAAACCAACAACTGCACCCTGATACTATCAGGATGGGAAGGTCCATGGATGTCAGCCTCTTCCCATTCTAAAAATACCATCCCTGTATCCGTCTCTGAAGCAAGCCATCACATTAGATGGTCCCCCTTTTGACGGTCATATGGTTATTCCCAGGTGCATTGGGTACTGAGGTATAGTGACAGGGGTTTAGTGTATAACTTGTGGTGACGAAAAACACCACTGATTGACTGATAGTAATGGAGAGGCATCTTTCTGATGCCTCCATTACTAACACTGGAAAAAAATGTAAAGAAAAAAATCACTTTATTTAAATAAACGCTCACTGACACCATCCCCGTTGGCCATTTTACTAAAGAAATAGATGTAGTGCTGGTTTTATGTAGTCCAATAAATCCATTATTGTCCAAAAAATAAACCAGTAATAAATCAGTAAAAAAGCAAAAAAATCCAGAAACCCTACAAATGGGGATAGGGCATGAGTCAGCTGTATGCTGGATATCCTATGCAGTGGCATGGAAACCTGGGTGACAAATCCCCGACAGCAGGCTCCCAGTAAAGCTGATAGACATCTCTCCACTTGGATGTTTATTTTTCTCGGACTTCAGAAGCTTTTAAAATGTGTTTTTGATGTCTTTTTAAACAAAAATTGGTCTGTACATCCAAAACTGTTTTAATGAAATTAGTACAGGTGCATACTGGTGTGAAAAGTAATGCAAACACAAACAAATCAGCAAAAAATTTATAAAACACCAAAAAAACATAAAAAGGGAAAAAGGGAAATTTTTTTTCCAAATGCACCTTTGCTACTTTAGGATACATAAAATTAGGCCCCCCCGCGCACATTCTGTCAAAACTGTAAGAACCCTCCACCAGCGAAAAGGGTCCCCCCACTTAAATGGTCCCCACTTACATTTTAAAACTGTCATGACACATATGAGAAAAAAAAGGGAAACTGACGCCCACGGGGGAAATGACCCCCAAAAACAAGCAGCTGAACCTGAGAGATAAATGTACAGTAGCATGTATATTATTCTTAGTACATTAGAGTTTATTTTTCTTCAATGCCGTTAGAGTTCGGAAACATTTCAACTGGGCTCATGTTTGTAAGGTAAGAAAAGTATTTTAAAATATAAAATGTATATTATAGATTTCATATAAACTGTTCTATGAGAACAAGCATCCCCGAAAAGTTGCTACATAATGTTAAGCATACTTTCCATTTTGTCTTTGTAATCATTATAATACACTGCCAGTGGTAACTTCATTTATTTCTATTACAAATCTTGGATATCCCTTTACCTCCTTCTTTTACATGATTGAAAATTTGGTTTAAGGGTTGGGATCTGTTCTTGCAACAAAGTATTTAAAACCGACCCCTTTTAAAAATCAACCCAAAATTTATATCAAAGCTGCCGCAGAATTGCTTCTAAGAATTGTGAGAGGGGTTAAATGTTCCCGAGGCCGTGAAAAAATTCCCGAATGGATAATTATCTGTATCTTTGGAATTGATTTTAAGGGGTTTTCCCTTTAACCTTGTTTTAAAAATTTTAACTTATTTTAAAATTTTTAAGTTATAATGCAATGCAATTTCTAAATGAGTGCTATAACTCTACACAATGTGTGGTTGTACTAAAAAATAACAGTTGGCATACTCATTGATGTAGTGTAACTCAACAGTGGGTGCCTAATGGGTAAATTATATTAATCCCTGAAAATGTTGAGGATTGTCCTTTCCTGCTTAAAAAAGTAGCATTTATTATTTTCCCCGTGTTAATTGATAACCTAGGTTTTTTTGGGGGTCTGGAAGGCAAAAAATTGGGCTAGATGTTACTTCATTGACAAAAAAAATTCAGACTTCCTTCTTGAATCTTGTTATTGTGGTTGACTATAATATGGAAGGGTGGATCTTACTCTTAACAACCCAAAAACCCTTCGTTTTTTGCCTCCTCTCAATCACACAAAGCTAACCTTTTTTTTTTTCTATAACTTGAGGGCCCATTATGATCCCAAAAAGACCCGGTTTTGGGACTTCCTTTTGGGGGGTAACCCCAGGATTCTGAAAAAGTAACCCCCAAGGGTCCCACAAAGAACGTAGGAAACAACAGATAAAGTAGTATTTTTGGACTAATCTGCACCTTTTCCCCCGCCCACAATTTTTTTTGACAAAATGCGGTTTATTGGGAAAAAACTGAGCTTTTTATTTAAAAAAGCGGACTAGGTTTTTTTATTGTTGTTCCTTTTGGGACCCTCGGGCCGGGACCCATTTGGGGATACCTTTTTCAAAATTTTCCCCAATTGGGAGATGGGCAAATTTGTTTTAAAAACGATGTGGAATTCGTTTAGATTTTCGGGAAAAACTTCGGTTGGGGCCCGAAAAGGCGAAAATTTGGGGGTTACTTGGGGTCGAAGTGTGTTTTTGTTTGAAAAAAATGGCCCGGGGAAAGCAAAAGGCGCTACAGGGGGCAAACCCATCTGGGGGGAAGAAGGGCATAGCCTGCGGGGAATGTGCAGAGTTGAAGCCAATCGGGAACCGGCGGGATTCTGTGATTCACGCACAATATAAAAAGGAGCGCGCCGGGGGGAGCTCACCCCCCCCTCATTTTACTGATGGGAAAAGGGTGCTGCTGCGGGTGATAGGCTTTCTGAAAAACTATTTTTTTTTACAGCGTTTTTCTTGGGGGTGTCTACCCTTGTCTCAGAGACTGTTTTTGGGAATGTGCTATTTCTGTTTTTTTTTGGGGTTTTGGGATTCTAAAAAACCCGTGTGCGTCCACTGCAGGCATATACATTCAATATCCAAGGGGATCTAAGCCATTTTCCTGTTGTATTCTTTTAAAAGAAAAAGCTTTTTTTAAATACAAATAAAAATTTCTTTTTTGGGTTTGCTGAATTCTATTGCGAAAATTTAATCCGGGGGTTAAATTTAAAGCGTTGTTTTGGGGTGTTGTGACAAAAATAAACGTCTTTTTAAAACGCCAAATATTTTTTATTTTTTTGGTAGCCTAATTCAAAGCAAGGCAAATTAAAACTGTTATCTTTTTTTTGTGTGGCTAGAAAACAGCAATTGTTAAACGAAAATAGTTTGTGCGGTCAATTCTTTGGGGGAAATTTACTTTCCGGGGGTTTTAATTAAGGTTGTTTTGCTGGTGTGCTGCCCAAAAAAAAAACCCGGGTCTTTTTAAACCCCAAAAATATATATTTTTTTTTTTGGTACCCAAATTTAAAAAGAAAAGGGAAAAATTAAACTTTTATCTCTTGTTGTGTGGGTAGAAAAAACGAAAATTGTAACACGTACTAGTTTGTGGGGCTAAATTTCTTTGGGGGAAATTTACACCCCGGGGTTTAAATTTAAAGGTTGTTTTGCGGGTTTTGCTGACAAAAAAAAACCGTTTTTTTTCAACCCCCCAAATATTTTATATTTTTTTTTGGTAGCCAAAATTCACAAGAAAAGGCTAATTAAAACTGTATCTTTGTTGTTTTGGCGTGGGGAAAACGAAAATTGAAACCAACGCCCCAAAGTACTAGTTTGTGGCGGCTCAATTTTTTGGGGGCCGCAATTTACATCCGGGGTTAATTAAGCTTTGTTTTGTTTGGTGGGGCTGAAAAAAATTTTAAAGGGGGTCTTTATAAACCCCAAAAAAATTATATTTTTTTTTTTTGGAAACCAAATTTTACAAGCAAAGGAAATTAAAACTGTATTCTTGTTGTGTGGCGAAAGGAAAACCCCAAATTTTGAAACCCCAGCAAATAGTTTGTGCGGCTCATTCTTTGGCGAAATTTACACCCGGGGGTTTTTTTTAAGGGGTTTTTTTGCTGGTGTGCTGAAAAAAAATTTAAAACCGTTTTTTTCAACGCCCAAATATATTTTTTTTTTTTTGGTACCCTTTAATTCACAACCCAAAGGCAAATTACAACTGTATTCTTTTTTGGTTGGGTAGAAAAACACGCTTTTGTAACACGCTACTAGTTTGTGGGTCAATTCTTTGGCGAAATTTTTACTTTTTTTCGGGGGGTTAATTTAAAGCGTTTTTTTTTGCGGGCTGTGCTGAAAAAAATAAACCGTTTTTTTTTCAAGCCAAATATTTTTTTTTTTTTGGACCCAAAATTCCAAGAAAAGGGCCCAAATTACAACTGTTTCTTTTTTGGGGGGGTTAAAAAAGAAACACGAAATTGAAACATTTTTCTAGTTTGTGCGGTCAATTCTTTGGCGAAATTTTACTTCCGGGGGTTAAATTTAAGGTTGTTTGTGCTGTGCTGCAAAAAAAAAAACCGTTTTTTTCAACCCCGAAAAATATCTTTTTTCCCTTTTTGCATAATTCAAAAGCGGGGTTTTTTAATTAAGCCTGTTTGGGGCTTTACTTTTAGTAAAACACAAAAGTGCTTGAAAAACGGACAATACAAGAAAAATTTTTCCTGGCCTTTTGGGTGGGGGGCCCCAATTTATACCCAAGGGTTACCCAAGCTTGTTCCGGGGTCATTTGGGTCAAAAACAGGGTGTTTTTTTAAATCATATACAGATGGGCTTCTAAACCCGTGTTGTAACTTTTAGAACAAAAGTATTTTAAGACAGGGGAGGTGGCAGGCTCTGCAACTGCGAGTGGCATGGCACAAACATTTTGAAAGGGGCCCCGGTCGCAGCACAGCAAGGGGACGTCGCAGCAGGGGTCATTTGGGTAAAGGCCACAACTCCCGGGGTGTCATTTAGGGGGCCGGGGGGTTTTTCCCAAAACCCCAAGGGTTTTTTGATTGGTTGATAGGTCATCCTTTCCCCCCAGATGACATCTGACAACCCCAGAAAAGGGGCGGGGGGGGAACCTCGAAAAACATTTAGTTGGCAGGGCCCCGGGGAGGGGGTAAAGGGGCCCTAACCTTTTCCTCAGCCCGCCTCTGCCCCATCCATTTTTCCCTCACCCAGGGATTATATGGGTTTTGGGCTCAGCCCCCACTAAATAGCGGGAGGGAAAAAATTTTTGAGGGGGGCGGGGCAGCAGTACGTGGAGGGGAAGAAAGGGGGCCCCAATACCCCCCGTTCTTGCAGTAGGGGAAAAGTATAGATGTGGAGGTGGCTGGGAGGTCATGTGGTGAGGGGTTTCCACCCTGGGGTTCCCAAAAAGGTGATGAGGACAGTAGTGACGTTTTAAAACAAAATAGATGATGATGAAAGCCGACCCCCATTTGGGAGGCGGGTGAAGAAAGGGGGGGGGGGCTTCATCATCGTCAGGAAAAGAGGGCGTAGCTTTGCGCGTGGGCCCACGGCGCAGCCACCCAAGTGGGTTGTGTGGCCGTGAGCAGAAAGGGTAGCGCGTGTGGGGTCGGGAGCCAAACGCCACGGGGTAAAAAAACCCCGCTTCGCAGGCCCAAGACGGGTAGGGGGCCGGGGCCGCGAGGCAGGGGCGGCGTAGTCATCCGGGGGGGGAGCGTTGGGGGTTTAAAATCAGTACTCGGCGGTGTGGCATTTTCCCTTTGAAAGAAAACGGAGGAGCCGAATATGGGTTTTATGTGGGAATCTGGGGCGAAAGTGAAGCGGGGGCCAGGGAGCAAACGTTGGAAAAAAAACAAGGGGGGGGCCCCTGGTAAAACACAGGCAGCGTCCCCATCCGGTGGCCGGGGAGAAAGGGTGGTTTCAGATGTGGTGGTCCTCCTCCCGCTGCAAGCAGCAGCAGCCGGCCAGTGGCACGAAATCCCAAATTTCACCCAGTAAAGGTTCCCCCACCTTGCGGAAGGCGGGTGTTTTTTTTGGGACATCCTCCCGGTCCAGATGCCCCGCTCCCCGCTACTCAGGCGCCACCCAGTCGTTCAGAGAGGGGGATTGTAAAGAGAAAAACAGTATGCGTCCAAACCTTTCCTAAGGGGCAGCACCCGGGACCGTGTTCCTGCCCAAATTTTGTTGGAACTGCATTTCCCTTTCCCTTTCCAAAGGGTGGATTGCACCATTCAGAAAAAACAAAGGGCTTGTGCCGAGGGATGGAGATTTTCCAAGCCTTTAATTTTTTTTCCAAAAAGGGGGAATTTCCCAGCATTTTCATAAATATTTTAAAACGGGAAAGGGGGGTGGCCCTTTGGATTATGGGTTTTTTTCCAAGGTACACGGCGCGGGGACGTCTGGAGCTGTAACTCCCCGGTCAGGGCCAGTACATGCCCTTTTAAAGGCCCCCCCTGGGTGAATGTGCTTCCCCCCAGGCACACCAAAAAACTTGGACAGGAGACGCCGCTTTTCCTCCACGTTGTCAAACTGGGGCCGGGCGCCAATGCCCGCCTCCTCCTCCCCCCAACCCCCACCACCACCTCGGGCCTCCCCCAAGTACTGCCCCATCATACCCCCTGGGT
This sequence comes from Phyllomedusa bahiana, assembly GCA_025379985.1. Lineage (NCBI taxonomy): Eukaryota > Metazoa > Chordata > Amphibia > Anura > Hylidae > Phyllomedusa > Phyllomedusa bahiana. Next base: position 5,985 of record JAODAL010038947.1, on the reverse strand, counting down.
AGGGCACAGCGGGTTTAACGCAGTTCTAAAACCTGCTTCCCCGGGGGCAAAACCGAAAAGTCAAAAGGGGAGGAAAATGCTCCGCGCCCATGCAGAAAGAAACCCGATTGTGGCTTTCTCCCCCCGCCAACTGCAAATCGGAACCGGGTGAGGGAAACAAGGGGAGGAACTGGTGCCCGGGGCTGCCCCGAGGGGGGAAATGGCCCCTGCCCCCCTGCATGGCGCACGTGTTAAATCGGGTTTGAAAAAAGGTTCCTAAAGTCTTCCCCTTCTTCAAAACATTCTGAAAAAGGGCCCGGGAAAAACTGTGCATGCACTTTATCCATTCGTTTCAAAGCCAGGAACACCCCCCCTCGAGTTGCAGCGGCAGAAAGGGTCCCCAAAACGCTCTGATAGGGGATGTTTCCAAACCCCCTGGAATTCCCGCCCGCCCTGTTGGAAAAGACTGTTTTGAACAGAGAAAAACCCCTTAAAAGGGTTTTTTTTATGATCCCGGGAGACGAATTTCTCCCCCGGGGTAACTTTGTGTCAGCCATTTGGAGCTCATGCGTGGGCACCTTTCCCTTTGTTGGGCCAAATTTGAGGAGGCCACGTTTTTGGGCCCGCGCCAGGGGACTACGGGATGAATAACGTCATTCCCCTGCTTCATGTCCCCGGAACAGATGCTGAAAAAACTGTTGGGGGAGGGGGGCTGGAGATGGGCGACTACATCTCGGGGCCACATTTAGTCCGGTGGGGACTTTAAAAGGAGGAGGAGGAGGAGGAGGACATTGGAGAGAAGCCCTTGTCTGGGGGAAATGGGGATTTTCTACCCCGGTGACAAGGAGGAGGGGCGGGAAACAGCTGGAGGAGGTGGATGGAGATGAGGAAGACGAGGCAGATGACTCCCCAACACCGTGGGGAGTATACGTGGAAAAATGGAGGGGAGGGGAAAACCTCGGGTCATTGTGGTGTCCCCCAGGGATGCTTATTTGCCTGGTAGTGACAAACCGAAAAATTTGTCAGCCTCGGCAGAGGGGGTGACTTTGGTTCCACCCCATTGGGGCCCTCGTTTCCGGTCCAAAAAAGGGAGCCCCTTTTTTCCCAAACTTTGAGAGGAAGACAAAACCAAACTATAGGAAAATTTTCCGTAATCGTTGGCCCCTGCCTATGTGGGCATCGTCCCCCCTCTGGGCAGGTTTTGACGGGGGGGTTTCCCCAGCGCTAAAGTACTACTGCCGCAGCTGCTGGGGGGAAAGGGGGGGGGGTGGGGGGGGAGCATACCGTTCCTCAGCAGTAACCTAAGGCTGGGGGTCACTAATGAGCAGCTTTCCTTTTTACCCGCCCAGTAGGGGGGGCAGTCCCAGCGGGGCAGCCCGCAGAGGACCCAAAAGGGGGAATTTCCCCGAACAACAGGTTGTGGCCTACTTGGGGCAGCACTCTGCCACCCCCCGTTAGAAGATCCGCTGGGTACTGGGCAGCCAAAACTTGGGTGTGTGGCCGCAACTTGCGAGTTTGAGGGAGAAGGGTGTCCTGCCCGGCCGTAGTGGGCAAAACCCGGCGGGTGTTTAGTGCGGCGGGGGGGGCCCTCGGGTTTCCCCAAAGGAGAACCCCCCTTGCCCCGGGAAATGTTGAACGCTGACCCTTTTTAAAAAGGGGTGAATCAGGCGTGGATCGGCCCTTTTTTCCACCCCCAATTTCCTTAGGGGGTCAGTTGGGGGGTTTAAAAAACCTGCCCCCAGCCCCTATTTTGATTTCCGCCACCCCTGATCCACCCCATTGTTTATAGTTTCTCCATCTGCCTTTCCCCCGTCTTTACCAGGGTTGGGTTTTCCACCCCCTCAAAAAAAAAAAAAAATCTTGGCATTGTGCCCCCTATGTGCTTTATGCTGGTTGCTGCGTTGCTGTTGCCTGCCCTCACCCCTGTGTCATTGTGCCCCTCGCGGGGTGGTAGTTTTGCCACCTCCAGGGAAAGTCATTGTGCCACTCTTGAAACCCCATGTGTTGGGTCCTTTTCATCACCTCCATCTCTGTCATTGTGCCCCTGGGCCCGACCTCTGCTGCCCGCCGCCGTTACCTCCCCCTTCAGTCATTGTGCCGCTCTTTTGGCCTAATATATTTTGCCACCTGCCCGAATGTCATTGTGCCACTCTCTGAAACCCCATGCTTTTTTCCTGTCCTAAACCCCCACCCCTCTGTCATTTTGCCACTGCACTGACCTCATTTTGCTGCGCCGGGACCCCCGCCCCTTTAGCATTGTGCCCCTCTGTGGGCCCAATACTATTTTGCCACTGCAGAATGTCATTGTGCCCTCTTGACCCCCCATGCTGTTGCTCCTGCATCACCTCCACTCTCTGTCATTGTGCCACTGCCTGGAAACCCCATGGGTGCTGCCGCCGTGAAACCCCCGCTTCTTTTAATTTTTGCCCCTCTGTGGCCCAAAACTATTTTGCCAAACCCGAAAAATGTCCTTTTTTTCCACTCCCCTTGGGCCTTTATGCTGTTGCTTTCCCGTCATCCCCCTCACTTCTCTGGCATTGTTTCCCCTGCCCTGACCTCATGCTTTCTGCCGCCGTGAAACCCCCGTTTTCCGTCTTTTTGCCGCTCTGTGGCCTAATTTCTATTTTGCCCCCTGCAGAATGTTTATTGGGGCCCTCTCTGCCCCATGCTGTTGCTCCTGTCATCCCCCTCCACTCTCGTCATTTTGCCCCTGGGCCCGCCCCATGCTGTGCCGCCTGACCTCCGCTCTCAGTCATTTTGGCCCCTTGTGGCCTTTAAAACTTTTTTGCCAACCCGCCCGAATGTTTATTGTGCCATCTCTGACTCATGCTGCTGCTGTGGGCTCTGTCGTTTCCCTCCACACTGTGTCATTGTGCCACTGTCTGACCTCATTGCTGTGCCGGGGCTGCTGCCGTGCCCTCCCCATGTGGCCTACTCCTTTTTTTTGCCACCTCCCCGAATTTGTCTTTGTGCCCTGTAGCCCCATTTCTCTGCCCCCGTGACCTCCAAACTGTTTCATTGGCCACTCGTGGGCCCAAAATGTTTTTCCACCCCCAGAAAAAACTTTGGGCCACTGTTTTTGACCTTACTGCTGGGCCCCGGGGAACCCCCACACTGTTATCATTTGCCACCTGTGGGCCCAATATGTTTTGCCCCTCCAAAAATGTCATTTTGGGCACTGCTGAAATTATACTGCTGCCCCCGTTTAACCCCCCAAATGTTTTATTGTGCCCCTCTGTGGCCTTTTAAAATGTTTTTTCCGCCCCCATAATGTCATTTTTGCCACTGCTGACCTCATTTTGCTGCCCCCCCGTGACCTCCACCCCGTATCATTGTGCCCCCTCTGTGGCTAATACTGTTTTGCCCTCCATAATGTAAATTTTGCCAAAAAGGGTGACCTCATACTGCCCCCGCCCTGACCCCCCACTGTTGATTGGCCACTCTGTGCCCCAATTTTCTGTTTTTTCCCCCTTTCCCTAAAGTCATTGTGCCACTGTCTTTACCTCATTTTGGGTTTCCGCCGTGCCCCCACCCCTGTATCATTTTGCCCCCTTTTGTGGCCTAATACTGTTTTGCCGCCTCCAGAATGTCATTTTGCCAAAGGGTGACCCCAATTTCTGCTGGGCTGCCGCCGTCACCCCCACAATCTATCACCCAATGTTGCCAAACCCGGGGTCTCGCGTTTTTTTTTCCAGCTTTTGGTTAAACATGGGCTTTTTCAGGGGTAATTCCCGCCGTTGGTTTTTTTTGGTCAGTTTTGCCCTCTTAAAGTGCCCAGGGAATTTTATTAGTGAAGCGATTCTAAGGAGCGGCGGCAGTCATGGGGGTGTATACTAAAACACAAATTGTATGGGAAAAAAACCAAAACCCAAACGCCCCCCCTGATATTTTTAAACATGGAAAAACGTTTACAGCCTGGGAGGCTTTTGGGCAGCCCGGGGGAAAAGCTGTTTTTTTTTTTGGATTCGTGCCGAAGTAAATTTGGACCCAAACGATTTTTTTCGGAAAATTCGGCGAAGGAAAGAACCCAATTTTTTAGGGAAATTCGGCCAAACTCTAATCCCAATGTATACCTTTTAAAAAGGGGGTCCTGAAATTTTACAGTTTTCAATCGGAATACAGCCTATAAATTTAAAAAATCCTGGTTCAATTTTTTACCATTTTGAACCCCCATTTGAAAAGGGGGAAAACCAAAACCCATTTTACAAAGGAAAGTGTCCCTTTACTACGGATTTTTTTTGCACTAATAATATTTTCCAACTGTGGATGAAGTAGAGATAATACCCATTTCTTTTATACCAAATTTATTCAAGTCCCTCTTTCTCTTGTTAAATTTTGCCAAGATTTTCCCCTGATATATTGGGAAAATTTCTATTAAAATCGGGGGGTTTATAATTGTTGTGAAAGTTCTGCTTGAATACATAACATTATGGAGATTTTGATGTATTGTCTGTTATGTTTAATGCACAAATTACTCCAGTGAACGTATTAGCAGAAGTGATTATATAGGTTGCTAATTTATGGGTAGGATTTGTTACATGGGGGTTGGGTTTTAATTTTGTAAAAGATCGGTTGGTTTTTTGTATGGTGCCCAAAAGTTTAAATGAATTGGATCATGCTGCGCTTTTTAACTTATATGGTGAGCCTACAATGGTTTATTTGGGGCTGTGATGTGTGCGCTTTTGGGGGGGGTTTGGGTTTTCCCCCTCCCATCCCGGGTTTGGATGAGAAGTTGTTTGCTTTTAGGCATGCTCTGAGACTGCTGGAAGTGTGGCAGCGGCCACCGCTCCCTTCAAATAGCACTTTAGAGAAAGCTTGGTGAAACGCGCGTCGAGGCTATCCCATCTCTTTGGTAGCACCCCTCCCATCTCCTTGGTAGCAAACATCTTCCATTCCTTTACTTTTGGATAATGTAATTATTTTTTTTGAACATTTGGGGATTTTTTAAATTTTTAATATTAAATTTTATTATTAAAAATTTTTTTTTTTATTTTGGGAAAGGTATGATTTGGTTTTACCTTGTATTGTATGGGTACTTGTCAGGGTGGGGGCGTCAGTTGCGGGGAGCAAAAGTTTTTGCCAAAAGTGGTTTAGGGGACCCCCTGTAGACAGTCTGCTGGGGCTGGGATGAGTGACAGAGGTCCAAACCACTTGGACCGGGGGTGCGTGCCCCCAGCCAATGGGGGAACCCTGAGGGGTGCTCCAAACAGCTGCAGGGGCGGGATCTTGGAATTTACATTTAAACTCCCTGAAAAGGTGAGGGGGCTGGTCTTTTTTGATATTTCCCCGGTTGCCCTTTTATTCCTTGTGCTATTGCTTTTTTTTTGCTCATCCAAGTACCCGGGAAACGGCCCTGTTCCCTTTACCCTGTCTTGCTCCCCCGTTTTTGTAAACCCCAACCCCCTTTTTTCGTGTTTGACCTCCCGGGTTGTTTACGTTTATTTCCCCCTGGTTCTGTTTTGTGGCTTGGATTCCTGAAATTTGGGGTTTTTACCCCCGGGGCTGTCTGGGCTATTTACCTCCGGGCGCCCCCGCACTCTTGTAGCACGGGGGCTGTGCCCATGGACGTTCCTGCCGTTTGGGGGCTATTACTTTTTTAACCCCCTTAAGACCTTGGGCGTATCCATTGTCCAGGTCGTTTGGGGGGTTAATGACCTGGAAAGTATGGATACGTCCCGGCAAACTCCGGCCATCGGGGATAAAAAGTTGCGGAGACCGGGGGGAAGATGGTGGTTCCTGACAGAGACCGTCTTCCCTCAAGCCCAGGCCCCGCCGCGATGCCCCCCGCATTTGGCGACCTTTCCATTTTTTTGTTCAAAACGAAAAGCCAATGGGGGCATTTTCAAATATGGCCCCGCGTGCGGCCGTTGGTTTGCGATCGGATGGTTTTTTGGTTGGGTTTTTTGGACAGCCAAACCCAAACACCTTTCCCTGAAGGGAAAAAGGGGCGGTGGTTTGGTCCAAACCCTTCCCCTTTGGGTGCGGGTTGGCCCGGGCCCGTGCCGA
>JAODAL010038946.1:0-38597 GCA_025379985.1 Phyllomedusa bahiana | reverse complement strand
ATTTGGGAGGTGGAAAGATAAAGAGTTCTTTTTTTTCCCTCCACTTTTTATTTTTAGGAAAACGTGAGGAGAAGGGGGAAATGGAGGAAAAACAGTCAGGGACCCGGGGGTAGAGAATGACATCTCCCCCCGGAGAGTAGAGTACTACAGTACTCCCATATTTATAAATTTTTCTAAAAATGTGTGGGGTTTTATTATATATATTTTTATATTTTTTATTATTTTGTTTTAAAATTATTTTTTATATTTTTTGTTTTATTAGGGTTTGAAATATACTTTTCTCCAATAACTTTTGCACGGTACTTATATATATTATTAAAAATTTATTTTATTTTTATTTTGTATTATTTTAAAATATATTATATATGTTTTTATATGGGGTGTTTTATTTTTTTCTTTATTTATTTTTTTTTATACTAAAATATATATTTCATTGATTTATTTTCGTGGTGTATTTTTTATATTTCATTAAAGGGTTATTAAAATGTGGGGTTGATAAATACATAAAATTTTATAATTAATAAATTAAATTTTTTTTTTAATTTATTTAGGCCCAAACTTATTCCGCAGCACTTTAAAAATTCGGGGGAAAAAAGTAAAGTCATTAAATTTAAAAATTTCTTACAAATGAGCCCACGCGGTGTGGGGGCCCCCTTGCTTGTGAGGCTTAAAATTCATTAGGGTGAAAGGGGGTGAAAATACGGAAAGAAGTCCCCAAATTTTTAAATTTGGCCCAGCCTTTTTTTCATTAAAAATAGGGGGGGGTTTTTACTTTTGAAAAAAAGAGGGAAACCCGCCCCCAAAATGTAAAATTTTTTTTACAGTAAGTGCCTGTGGGTGCCCAAGTGCAGGGGTAAACAGTGTGTGTGATAGCAGTTAGGGATCTTGGGGGGCCCCCAGACCGGAAGATGTTTTTCAGGGCCCCCTTTTAAAAAACCCTGTGGGGTTGGGGAATGTGCCTGATCCCCGGGGTAGCATTTCCCGGGAGAATTGGTGCCGAACGTGTAAAATTCTTGTAGGGGGCCCATGGGAGGTTGGAGGAGGAAAATGAAACCTGATATCACCCAGCAAAAGCGGAGACCCACGGGTGTTAGGGGGGTGGACAGAGATAGGGAGGGGGATGTAGGAGGGGGGCAGCGCTGTGGAGGGGTTTTATGGGGGAGAGTGCTGATTTTTATACGTATCCTGTCTGAATGGGAAAACCATTTGCGTGATGAACAGGGTAGAGGCCCAATCTTTTATAGCGGTGGAGAAAAAAAGCCAGCCTGGTGCTGAAACCAGGAAAGATTAAAGAGGGGAGAGTTTTAAGAGGGGGGAAACCGATAAGCAGGAGTTACAGGGGGCCCAAGCGAAAAAAGAATAAGGCGAAAATTGAGATTTGAGTCGTTTCCCACAGTGAGAAAAGGGGCCCGGTTTTTGGAAAATATTTTGAGGTGCAGGGGGCCCAGGAGGGGGGGAAAAGGGGATTGGATATTTTGGGGGAAGGCAGTTTTAAATTAGTAAAACCCTAAGACAGGGGGGTTGCTCCCTAGGGAAAAAGGGAGGTGGGAAACCCACATACAGAAACAAAAAATAGCGGGGGGGGGGGGGGTTGGTTAGTGGGAGGGCGGAAAGACAAAAAAGTTCTTTTTTTTCTTAGTGAGGTTTATTTTAGGGGAGATTTGGGACAGATGTAAGAGACAGGGAAACCAAAGGTCACTGGTGTTTTTTTTAGAAAGGGGGAAAGTGATGTACGGGAGGAGGGGGTTTTAATTGGGTTTTGTCATCGCATGAGTTGGAAATTTGGAAAAGCCAAATTTCTACTGTTGGTTTTGTCCCAATGGGGGTGGGGTAAAAGGGAAAAGAGGGAGGGAAACCTTAGGGGACCCCTGGGGAAACCCCCAAAACACCCAAGAGGGAAGAGGAGGGGAGGTAGTGGGGGAAAATGAGGACCCAAAGGAACTGCTTCAGAGAGGTAGGAGAGAACCAAGAACCTGGGAGGGGGCGGGTTGGGTCCTGGGGGGCCCCAAGGGTTTGCGGGTGCTGAGGAGGGGGGTTGGTAAACCCCAACAGTGTAAAAAGCTGCAGGGGAAATCCAAGAAAGGAAAAAAGGGGGAGTTACCCCTGAGATTTTGCTGTTAGGAGGTCTTTTGGAGACTTTAATTTAAAGGCATTTTTCCCGTGGAGGGGGTAGGGTGGGGGGAAAAAACCTTTGATTGCAGAGGGTAAAGATAGAGATTTAGCAAAAAAGAGATAACCCGGTTTAAAGGCGAGAGTAGACCAAGCTTTTCCCGGGGTTTTTTAGAGATGAAGGGCGGGTTTAGGGGACTGGTCGGTAGTTTCACCCAACAGGAGGGGGGTCCAGAGAGGGCTTTTTTAGTAAAGGGGTTATGATGGGTTTTGAAGGATGATGGAAAGACCCCAGTGGGGAGAGAGGGGTTTTACAGATTGCCAGTAAGGGAGGGGGGGGAACAGCTGGGAAACGAACTGGATAAGGGGGAGGGAAGGGGGTCAGTTAGAGCAAGGTGGGGGGAGGAAAAAAAGGGAAAACCCGGGGAAAACTTTTTCCCTTCTGTCGTGGGGTTTAAAGGGCTGCGAGTAGATTAGGGGAAACATGCGGGGGGGGAAAGGATGGGTATTTATTTGGGGGAAAGGGTCGTTTGTTTCCCGGGAAATATTTTAAATTTTTCTCTTTTAAAGTAAGGGGCCCAAAGGTTTTCAGAACAGAGGTCAGTAAATGGGGCCGGGAGTCCTAGGCCTTGGAGGGAGGGGAAAGGTTTTCAAAGAGGCGTTTTGGGTTGTTGTGTGTTTTGGAGAGGGGGAGGTAAAATTATTTTTTTTTGGCGCAGTAAAGGGGCCCAAGTGTGATAAGTCCTGAGCAGAATTTGTAGTGCAGAAAGTCTGCAGGGAGCTTTGACTTTCTCCACAGCCGCTCGCAAACCGGGTACATCGCTTTCAGATGGCGGGGCCCGAGGTGTGTGCCTTAGGCTGGGTTGGGGGTCCCGTTCTGGTTGGGGGCGGTGTTTTGAGGTGGTTTCCAACATGGCCCCGGGTGGTTGTAGAGTTTTTTATTTTTTAACGTTTGACCAAACCTGGGTTCCGGACAGGGGAGGGAAAGGGGATTGGGGGCCCGGGGAGGGGCTGTTTGGGTGTCTGTGAGGAGATTGGGGGGCCCGTTGGAAGGGGGGTTTTGGTGTCTGTGAGTTCTGAGTATTTAAGGGAAACGGTATTTCGGGATTGGGTGTTTGGGAAAGGTTTTTTCCCGAGAAGGCTGAGAATTTTGTGATAATGAAGGGGGATAAAGGGTTGGGGGTCGAGAGAGCATAAGGAAAAATTAGTGAAGGGTTTTTAAAATTGGGAAAAAAAGGGCAGAAGAAACCCGATCCAAAAGAGTTCCCTCCCCTTTTGGGTTGGGGAAGTCCGTAAACCCGCAAGAGGCCAAAAAGAAGGGGGTTAATGAAAGAAAATGGGGCAGAAGGAGACATGGGGTCCCTCCCTTTGGGGGTGTTAAAGTCAAACCCATTGATGAGAATGTGGGGATTTCAAAAGTTGAGGGAAGTGTGGGAGCCCCGGCGCCCAAAAAGAAACCAGAAAAATGGCGGGGGGGGGGAGCCGGGGGGTCTGTAGGGCAACTGGACTTTGATGGGAAATGGGCCCAAAGAGTTTTGAGGGTGTGGACCTCAAAGGGGGGGGGAAAATGGGGGGAGGGTGGGAGAGAGGAAAGGAAACCCGGTAAGTGCAGGTGGAGGAAAAAAGTATGCCAACCCCCCCTCCACCCGGGCCTGGGTTTCAGGTCGGGGGGTGGGGTGGAGTGTAAAGGAAACCATTGGAAGAGGGCAAACAAAGGGAAGCGCGGGGTTAGATGGCTGGAGCCAAAGGGGTTTCCCGGGGAGGGCCCCGCAGGTTGAGGGAGTTTTGGAGAGAAAAAAAAGGGTCATGAAACAGCAGTGGGGTTTTTTGCCGAGGGTTTGGGGGGGTTCCATAGGGGCCCATTCAAAGGGGCAGAAAAAAGGGTAACCCGCGAATAAAAAGCAGGTTTGCAGGGTTTCTTTTGGGAGGTGGGGGGAAAGGGGGTGGGATGGGGCATTTAAGGGGGTGGGCCGGGGGTTTTGGAGAGATGGGCCCCCTGCAAACAAGAAGAAAGGGGAATGAAAAAAAGACAGCAGATGGGGCCAAGGGATGGGAAAATTTTAGGGCGTTTGTGCGTAAAAAGGAGCTGGAGGTTTGGGGGGGTTGAAAAAAAATATTTATTTTTTGTTTTTTTGTTTTAAAATTATATATATATATATATATTATTTATTATTAATTTTATATATTTTAAAACATTGTGTTATTTTGGTTTTTTTGTGTATATTAATTTTATTTATTTTTTTTATCATTTATATCATTGTGTTTTTATGTGTTGTTTTTAAAATAAATAATTTAAATTTTTTTATTTTGTATGATATATTTATACTTTGTTTTATTGTTTGTTTTTTTATTTTTTTATATATATATATAATATATTTTTAACATTTGATGTATTGTGTTGTGTGTTATTTAATATAATAAATTATTTTTATTTATTTCATATTTTATCTTTTGTTTGTGTGTGTATTATTTTATATATTTTTTTTATATATATATTAAAAACATGATGTTATTATATGTGTGTGTATTTTTTCTATATATCATTGATTTTTTTTGTGTATTATTATAATTTTTATTTTTTTATATATATATATATATAACATTGATTGTTATTGTTTTGTGTGTGTGTTAAAATTTATATTTTTGATGTTGTATGTTTTATTATACATATATATTTTTATATATATAACCATTGATGTTTTGTATGTGTGTATAATTTTTTATTCTACATTGATTTTTTTATGTGTGTTTTATATTAGAGAGAAAAGTATATTATAAGTGTGTGCATATACATTGTATATTGTGTACATATGTTTGTATATACACTGCTCACAAAAAGTTAGGAATATTTTGCTTTTGGTTGAAATTTCAGGATAAACTTAAATTTCTTGAACTTTTTTAAAATTAACTAAATGAGCCCCTCTCTTCCCTTTTAGATGCACAGGTCCAACTGTTCAATGTTTCAGGACTTTGTGAACAACTTGCTGATCTCTAACAAGGAGCTTAGTGGCAACTTTTTCAAATCCAAAAACTGTCAGACAACCCTCTCCATAGAAGTCAATAGAAAATTCGGAACTGTAGTCTACACAGCTCGGATTTTCTGATGGTCGGATTTCAAATTCAAAAACCATAAAAAAAATAAAAAAAAACTGGAACGTGCACATTCTTCAGTTGGTTTTGGGTATGTTCGCACGGGCTTTTTGCATCCCTGTTGGATCAGAAAATCGGACCAAAAAACGTTGCAGCAATGGATCTAAAACCGTATCCAACATGCAGCTGCTTTTTTTGGTTGCGCGGATCGCACCCTTAGTTTATTATTGGGTCCGGCGTCTTTCGACCCAAAAACTGACATGACAATTCTTGGGAAGGATCCGAAAGACGCAAAGAGACGCACACAATGATCACTGAAGCAATGTGGTTTCCAATAAAAAGCAATGTAAATACATGTCATTTTAGATAGTGTTTGGGTCCGTTTGGGTACTGCGATGGGTCCAAACCGTATCAAAAAAGGTATGTTACACAGGTAAAAAACCCCGACGGGGAACCTCAGGGCTGTGGAGTCGCAAACCCCAAAGCCCCCATCCGACTCCTCAATTTCCCAAAAACCTCCGACTCCCGACTCCTCATACACGGCGCATGTTTAAGTGATCTTTATGTGTAAAAGGGGGGGAAAATTCCCCCCTGTTTTATCACTTATGATAAAAAATCAAGCTATTTAGGTAAAAAAGACACTGACGCAAAAAGGGTAACAAAGTTTTGATTTTTGAAAATTGTGGGGAGAGCGAAAAAAAAGCTGTATTTGTATCCGTCCAGTCGCACCAAACTTGGGAAGTGTAGAAGAGTTGGGATAGATTTTGTCAAGACATGTTGAAAGTGATTTAGAGTCCAGAAGGATTCAGGGAGTAAAAGGTTTTATTCCCAAAAAGCTAACAAAATAATAAAAAAAAAAAATTTTTATTTTTGGAAAAACAGTAACAAAGCGTTTTAAAGGGAAAGAAATTTCAGAACTAAGCAATCTAAATACTTGCAATCAAAATTTATGTGAAAAATCGGTAAAATGATGTATATAAAAATTACAGTGCCTCATGTACAAAGCTGTGTGGAGGGAGATTGGAGCCTGAAAGTCACAAGTCAAAACAGTTCCCATTTTGTTTTGCAGTGTAAAATATATTTATTGGGGAAAAGACTTTGGCACAAAAAAATTGTAAATATGAAAACACGCAGGAACTTTGTGGAGTCTCTGAAATTTTTTCTGAGAAAAAGTTGCCTCCCTCAGATCCTGCATACATGACCCCCCACATCTGATTCATTATTTCCAGGCTAGAGACGGGCCCCTCTACAATAATTGGGTTGGGGCAAAGCGGGGACCCCAGGGGGAACATCTCTAAAAAATGTCAGGGTTAAAAGGAATTTGCCTCGCCCACATCAGGTTTTATGATGGTTTTTCTTCTCTTCTTTTTAAAGCAGGTGAAACATTTTGCCGAAATCTGTTTGCGGAGCGGGATCTTTTCCGCTGGGGCAGCGCTTTGCCTGCTCCATGTCATCAATTACACTCCTCATGTGATGAGGCTGAAGATATGGGAGCAGCAGCACTGGCCGGACCCAATTCCTCTTGCTCTTTGCATCGAATTAACTGGACCAACTAATTATATATCTTGGGAGTCGGAGTCGGTCCCTTTTATGACGACTCCGACTCCTGCAAAATAGGCACCGACTCCACAGCTCTGAAGAACATACCCATAGGTAATTTTGCCGCACATTTTGCAGCGTATTTGCGCTCTTATACGGTCGAGATGCGCGCTGAAATTACGGTAATCCATAACTCTCATAGAGAACTGTGGATTACGCCTCCTCTTCCCGCTTGGACAATACGATCGTATTTTACGCGCGAGGAGATAAGTGACGCGTCAATTACTTGCGGCGAATACGCGCCATGAGTAATGCATGTCAATGGGGCCGGCGGGCTGCCACACCTCCGCACCGCAGTACATCGTGTGAACATACCCTTAGGGCAGTACGTGCACTGTTCAATATTGGAAGGTTGAATCGGCAAACTGCGGACAGAACCGTGCGCCTAATCTGTTCAACAGATGATAAAATACCGATCCGATTCCTTAATCAAAATCCAACCGGTATTTTGGCAGTGCCGTGTAGACACACCCCTAGGTTACAACCACACGGCAGTGACAAAGTAGCGGTTGAATTCTGATAAAAGAATAAGGCCACTATTTTATCATCTTTTCAATGTTTTTGGGGGCGGTTCTGTCTTAGGTTTGTGGATTCGCCCGTCCACATTAACCCCTTAACGCTGAGGCCTATTTTTCGGGGGATGTTCGTTTTTCCCTCCCCTCCTTCCCAGAGCCATAACTTTTTTTTATTTTTCCACCTTCCTAGACATATGAGGGCTTTAATTTTGCAGGACAAGTTGTACTTTCTTTTTTTTTTTTTTTTTTTTTTTTTAGAATATATTTTATTTGGTTCCAAATTCACAATATACGATTATTTACATAATCTCCAATAAAAGAATACCAGGTTTTATCTTAGAAATAGCCAAATCAAATGAACGAAAAACATACCCACAAGAATTTAAATACAGCCAGGAATATGTTCTTATCTTAATGATGTCTCCTGATCGTGAGAAACTCCATTCTCACTTTATGTTTGTGTTTGCGGTTGTAGTTGTAATCTCCCCAAAGTCCCCATGTGAGCCTCCATCAGAAACCATTTAGTATATTGAAAAATATTTACTAACTTCTCTATCTCCTGTTGGGTATAAAATTTCTCCAAAAATTCCCTCCATTTCTTAAAGAAATTTTTTGTCATTGTTTCTTTATGTCGTTCCACATATATCTGATCTGCTATGGCATATATTTTAGTTTGCCCTATCACCTTTTCTATGCTTGGGACCTCACTGTCTAGCCATTGAGACAGAATGCATCTTTTTGCCACCAACAATATAATATGTAGTATGGCTGGAAGTTCACCACTTTGCTGTTCCGTCAAATCCTCATCTACACTATCCCTCCCAGGTAGTAAGAAGATTATTGGAGACATAGTTATATTACCCTTCCAAAGAGATAACATTAGGTCTTTAATTTCGCCCCAGAATACCTGCACCATAGGACATGTCCACAAACCATGGAATAAGTTGTACTTTCTAATGGTGTCATTAATCATGCCATAGAATATACTGGGAAACCGCAAAAAAAAAAAAAAAAAAAAAAAATTCTGTGGTTCTCGTTATGTTTTGGTACCGTCAAAAAATTCTCAACATTTTCTATCTTTAAAATTTGCGCTGCGGCGCCATTTTGTCTGACCAATAACTTTTTTGTACTAACACCGATGGACGTGAGTGGGGGCATATTTTGTGGGCTGAGGTGGACTTTACATTGCTGCCAGATTGGAATGCATGCCACTTTTTTGATTAAGTTTATTCATTTTTTTGTATATTGTAAAATGGCAAAAAGGGGGGTGATTTGAACTTTTATTTTTTAAAATATTTTTACAATTTTAAACATTTATTTTTTACTGTAACTAGGGCGCTTCAACACTATGGGGCTCAATCGTTTTTACAGCCTAATGCATTGTATATACAATGCATTAGAGCAGGCATCCTCAAACTGCGGCCCTCCAGCTGTTGGGAAACTACAACTCCCAACATTCCCACTGTTATAGCTTATATAAATGCATAAATGTAGTTTCCCAACATATGGAGGGCCGCAGTTTGAGGATGCCTGCATTAGGGTGTACCAATATGGCGGTTGTACTACTTCCTGCCTGGAGCCGGAAGTGGGGAACTCAAAAACATTGAGGCGATGCCTGCACAAAGCCTCCAGCTCCCATGTTGAGCAATCAGGAGCCCGTGATTTCGCCACGGGTGCCCTGTTCGCAGTGAGGAACGTTGCGCGGCATGGTTTCTCATTGATTTAGGCACCATGGCCATCTTTGCCGTGGCGTTTAAGGGGTTAAACAGTGCGGGGTGGGGGATGCCGCTGTAACCGCCGGGTGTTAGCCGCAATTAGCGCTGCGCTCCTGCTACAAAGCCCCTTACTGGTATCAGGACGTACTGTAACTCTCCGGCGGTAACAACGTACGCTGAGGCGCTGATCGGAGGTAAACAGGTGTGGATCCACTGTGATCACTGCAGGTGAGATGGTAGCTGGAGATCCACAACAGGGAGTGGAGTCTAAGGCGCCCCCGGTCTTCACCGGAGCCCGCCGCAAAGCAGGATGGACTTTGCTGCGGGAAATCCCCAGGTTACTGCGGTGACAGCCAAGGTGCAGGACAGGAACTCCAGGCACTGAAGCGGTGGTAGACAAGTGCAAGAGGAAAACGTATGCAGCAGGATACAGTAGGAAACTAAACACGTGCAACATCAGGATTCAGCAGATAACTAGACAGGTACAGCGGTAGGATACAGCAGGTACGAGACAGCAGAAGACGACAGGCAGGTGGTCAGGAGCTCTGGTGGACTGCAGGAACTGGACAAGGCAACTCAGGGGTTAAGTCCAGAGACGCTGGCAGGAGCTCAGATGGTCACAGCACTCTGCATGAGGCTCAACACAACAATGGACTGACCCTGAGCAAAGTCAGCAACTTCCTCTTATAGCCAGGGGTCACAGGTCAAGAGGAAGGTGAACATAACAGAGAACCTATAAAGGTCAGGAAGCTGCCGCACGCTTGCGCCCAAGGAGACGCAGTGCACACACAGGACCCCAGGAAGTAAGTATAACGAATGCACGGACACGCTGACTTCCATGGCAGGGGCCGCGCAGTGAACCGTGACACTTACCCATACGTCCAATGTTGATAAGGGGTTAACCATTGACTGGCACATCTTCTGCTGAAAACCGGGTGGAAGATTGTGCATGTTCCGAGTTTTTCGGTGTGAAAATCCGTCCAGTTGAAAATCCGCTCAGTGTAGACTACTGGGCGGATTTTCTATTAATGTCTATGGGGATGGTTGCTTAATGGTTTGCGGATTTGAAAATCTGACAAAAAACCAATGCCGTGTGGTTCTAGTCTTAGGGTATGTTCACACGGCGTAAATTCGGCGCGCATTTCGCCGCGTATTTGCACATGTCGCTGCAATTACGGTAATCCATGGCTCTCATAGAGAACTATGGATTATGCCTCCTCTCCCTGCGCATACAATACGATCGTATTGTACACGCGGGGTCAATTACTTGCAACAAACACGCGCTGCGAGTAATGAATGTCAACGGGGCCGGCGGGTTGCCCCTTCCCCCCACGCGCCACGGGACTACGCGCGTAATAGCGCGAGCTCCCGAAGCATGCGATGTATTGCGGCGCGTACATCAATGTACTTCCGGCCCCATTGACACTCATTACAATTACTTGCGCCGCATCTTGCCACGTATTAAGCGCAAATACGCAGCGAAATGGCTATGTTCACACGGTCAAGTTTCGGCGTGCATTTCGCGTCGTGTTTGCGCTCTAATACGGGCGAGATGCCTGCTGAAATTACGGTAATCCACAGATCTCATATAGAGCTATGGATTACGCCTCGTCCCCCCACGCGTACAATATGATCGTATTGTACGTGCGGGGAGATAAGTGACATGTCAAGTACGGCGGCGAATACGCTCTGTGAGTAATGATAGTCTATGGGGCCGGCGGGCTGACGCCCCTCCTCCCCCCCGCGCCGATCAGGGCGACTCCCAAACACCCGGCGTAATTGCGGGGCGTACTGTACACCCCGCAATTACGCCGTGTGAACATAGCCTTAGGGTGATTGCCCAGAAAATTACCTTATCTCCCCTTTGACAAGATCCTCTTCTCACCTGCGAAGGTCACAGCCGAATATCGTTCCTCGTCCTCAGCGTTTTCTATTCACTTTTATTTACGGTCATAACTGTGACCCTGATTAGTAACTTTAGTAAATACAACGATGAGCTTCTACAGTCTATCACATTATAGTTGAGAAGACCAAGGACAGCGCTGTCATTTCATGGAGCTTGTCAGTGTCCTTATCGAGAGTGATATACATTTTTCTGCTAACGTAATGGGTTCATGTGAGACTAATGCCGGACTGGAAAAGGGGAGTGAACTATAAAATCTGGACTTTACCCCGGCTGCTGACACTGGGAATCAGAGAGAAAGCAAGAGCGGAGCAGAACCCGGGAGGGGAAAGTAAAGGAAACAGGTAAAAAGAAGCCCGAATTCAGGAAAAAAAAGCAAGAAAACCTTAAGCGTTTAGAGAAGAGAACTCAAGAGGCAAGTGAAGCTCTCCCCATGGACGCTCCCCTGCCACCAGTGGACAAGAGTTCGCCACCAGTTTCTGCTGAGTAAGTCGCTTTAGAGATTGCTGAACCTTGCTGATCTGTGTCGTTAGGTCGTTATCGTCCTCCAGGCCCAAGACTAAGGCTGGAGTCATGTTTGCATTGGAGGTTCCATCGCAGAGGAGTTAAAAGGATCCATTTACCGACGGGCACGAAATGCGCCTGATGGATCCATAGTTACATGGTTAGTACGGTTGAAAAAAGACATGTGTCCATCAAGTTCAACCAAGGGTGGGGGGAGGGAGACAAGGAGTTCAAGCCCCCCCCACTGGTGAATGCCCTGAACCCACAAGGCAAGAACCAATCCTCCAGGGGAGACCCCTTTCTCTGACCCCAGAGCCCTAAAAACCACCCAGACCGAATTTTACATGGTACGTAACTTTTTATTTTTGTTCCCGGGAGGGATCTAAGCCTTTCTTGAAACCCAAACCCTTTTTTGCTGGACCCGCTCTAAGATAAGGAGTCACATCTGCGTTGACAGTTCCTTCGCAGAGGAGTTAAAAGGATCCATTTACCGATGGGCACGAAATGGTCTGAGGTTTTTAAAAAAGTTACATGTTAGTAGTTGAAAGAACAATTTGCCCAGGGGGAAAAAAACCCATCCCCCCTGACCACAGAGGATCCAAATTTTTATATGGCTTCATACGCTTTAATATTCTTTATTTCCCCGGGGTGGGGATCAAAGCCTTTCTTAAAAACCCTTCCCTTTTCCTCCCTTTTGGACCAGTCCTGGGGCGGCTTTTCCCCACAGTTTTACATTTTCTTACAGTAAAGGGAATGCTTTTCCCCTTCTGGAGATTAAATCCTTTTTCCCAGCAAAGGGGAAATGTCCCCTTGTCTTTTGAGGGGGTTTTTACATTAAAAATTTTTCCCCATACTTTTTGTAGGGGTCATTTTTTATATTTATAAAACTTAATATGTCCCCCTAAAGCGTCTTTTTCAAGAAAAAATTTAAGTTAAATTTTTCTAACCTCTCCTCATAACTAAGAGGGTTCCATTCCCCTTATAAAATTGGTTGCTGTCTTTGCATTTAAGTGTCCTTTTTCCCCTTATAAGTTTGTTTGTGTCTTTGTATGTCTCTAGCTTTTTTCCCTCTCTTCTTTTAAATGGGGCCAGAAAAAACAGCTTATTCTAAGTGGGGGTTTGCCCCAATGTTTTTTGTACAGTGGTAGTTTTTAATCTTGTCCCCCTGAGTCCATCCCTTTTTTTTAAATTTACGCCAATATTGTACTTGCCTTAGAGGCAGCTGATTGACACAATGGGAACTGACAGGTTTCCACCATGGTGTCCACCATCTTAGCAGAAAAAGAAGCACTATTTTTCACAACGGAACCTCTGATGTAGACGTGAATCCAACGTAACTATAAAAAAAAATACCGCAACTGTGTGCTCTAATGTAATTCTAAAACTGATTTTATAACAGATTAAATATAGTTTAAAAATGTATAACAAGGGTAGGAATACACGGGTCGGTTTTGGTTTGATCAAGGACTGCTACGCTTGTGCTTTTAATTTGCTGATAGGGGCGCATAAAATTTGGGTTCAGCTTTGGGAAAAAACCACGTGGTCATTAACAAGGACTGTTTGGAAATTTGTGCAGCAAATTAAAATCATGGGAGAGGTTCATAGCCGCACCAAAAACATGCAGTGTACTGCTACACTTAAAGGGGTTGTCTCGCCATGCTGTTTCACCGAGCCGCAGCCCTCTTTAGACTCATACTTACTGGTCAGGCTGTAGGTGGAGCTAGAGCAGTAATTGGCATGTTCCTAGCTGATCCTGTTACAGTAACATGAGTGCAGTAGGTTTATTAACTGTAGTGCACAAAGCTAAGTAGCCTTAAAGGGTGAAAACTTGTCATTAACTTAAATAAACAAGCTCCTGTGCTATTGATAACGCTCAGCAAGGAGTGATTCATCAGCTTGGGATGAGAGCAGAGAGAAGTGGTTGGTAACCAAAAGAAACTTTTTTTAAAATACCCGTAGAAAAAAGGGTTTTTTTCATAAAAAAAAGAAAAATCGAACAGCAATGTTTTTGGGTAATAGTCTTTTTTTTGGGGGTTTTATTTGGGTTTAAAAGTTTTTCCCTTTGGGTGAAAAAAACCCCTTTAAAGGGGGTTTAAATCCACATGGCGGGTTTTTTCAGAGGGTTTTTCGGATTAAAAAACCCCCAATTTTGTCAACTATCCAAATAGACTTTGAAGAAAATCCATTCGTAGTTAAAAAGGATTTTCACCCAAAAGGTTTTTTTAAAACACCCGCCCATTCTAAAAAAGAAAAACAACAATTTTTTGGCCAGTTTTGGGGTTTAAAAGATGTCCCATTTAAAAAAGCTAAAGGGGGGGGCGAATCTGAACCCCCGGGGAAAAAGAAAAAAGCCCAAAAAAGCCATGTAAAAAGATCCCCAAAAAAATGGTGGGTTTCTTAATTTTACCAAACCCCAATTCAGTCTTTTGCCCTATGCTGTATGGCGTCCCTTAAAGGGTAGTTCACCGGCTTATTTGGACGCTTTTTTTTCCCAGGCCTAAAAAGCATAAAAAACTGGGGCCCTTTGGAACCCCAACTTCTTCAGAAGGTTTTTGAGGGGGGGATTTTTTGGGTGGGGTTTTGGGGTGGGGGTTTTGGAGGGGTTTTTAGGATTTTTGGTTTTGGGTAAGGTTTTGGTTGGGGTTTTTGGGGGTTTAAAGATTTTGAAAAAGGTTTTGGATGGGGTTTTTGGGGAAAGGTTTTTCAACCTGTTTTCCCACCCTTAAAATTAATAAAAGGCAAAAACCGTGCTGAGAAAACTGGAAAAATAAAACGAGGCTTTGAAGCTCTCCTTTGATTTTTTATGGGGTTTTTTTGCCCCCGAAAATGCTTAAAAAACATTGATACGTTTTTTATTCAAGCGCCCAAGAAGCCCTTAAGCAGCGAAAAAACCCCTCGTTGTGGGGTGAAAAAAAGCGTGGTTTTTTTAACCCCCCCCGGCTTTCCAAAAAAATTTAAAAAAATTACACAATTTTCCCCGCCGGTTTTGGGGTTAAAAGATGGGGCTTTTTAAAAGGGTTTTAAAGGGGGGCGGGCGAATCTAAAAAACCAGGGGAAAGAACGCCCCCCAAAACCCAAATGAAAAAGACGGCAAAAAAAAACACCCGGATTTTTAAAGGGACAAAATTCCAATAAAGTTTTTTGGGTCTATGCTGTAGGGTTTGTACCCTAAGGGTAGTTCACACGGCTTATTTCTTCGGGCCCCCAAAACGGCATAAAAAACCTCCCTAAAACGCATTTTTAAAATTTTAGAGGGGGGGTTTTGAAAAAGGTTTTTTTCCCAGGTTTAATACGAACCCCAGCAATATCAAAAATTGGGTGACTGACCCAAAAATGTTCTATTTTTTAAAATTTTTGCCACCGCACCATTTTCAGTGAGGGGCATTTTTTTTTGGGGCTAAAGGTGCACTTTTTTTTGCTACCGGTTTTAAATTAATTTTGATTTTTTGTTAAATTTTTTCACATTTTTTCCCAAAATTTTTGGGGAAAACGGAAACAAATTTTGCGTTTGGATTTAATTTTCTTCTAGGTGTTAGCGTAGGGGTTTAAATGTGTTATTTTTTGAAAAATTTGGACTTTTTCAGACGCAAACGATCCCAAAATTAGGGGGAACTTTGTTTTGTTTCATTTTTTTATTTTTTAAAAATGGAAAAAGGGGGGTGATTTGAACTTTTTTGTTGTGTGTGTTGTGTTTTAAAAATCTTATATATATTATTAATATATATATTTGTTTTTTGGGGTGGGGGGGTTGGTTTATTATTTTTTTTTAATTTGTGTGTGTTTTTTTTGGGGAGGGTTTTTGGGGGGGCCCTTGGGGGTGATTCATGTTTTGGGGGCGGGTTAGAGGCGGTCCCTTGGGGTGATGTATGTTTTGGGGGTGGTTAGGGGGTCCCCTTGGGGGGTGTTTTCTTTTTTGGGTGTGGTTAGGGGACGGGGGACTTTTGGGATGGGGTTGGGGATTGGTTAATTTTTTTGGGGCGGGTTGGAGGCGGGGCCTTTGGTGTGATTTCTTTTTTTGGGGGGGGTTTAAAGGGGGGTTTTTCCTTGGTGTGATGTCTGTTTTGGGGGTGGTTAGGGGGGGGGCCCCTTGTGTGATGTCATGTTTTGGGGCTTGGTTAAAAGGCGTCCCTTTGGGGTGTGATGTTTTTTTGGGGGCGTGGTTAGAGGCTTTGGCCCGGGTGGGGTGTCTTTGTTTTGGGGCGGGGTTAGGGCCGGGGCCTGATGTGTCCCTTTTGCAATCCCAAAAAGTTGGTTTAAGGTTTTGGTAAAACTAAGAAAAAATGGTGGTGTTTGGGGGGGCCTTCAGAGGTGTATGTAAATTGATCGAAAACACCGGGATCTCGCTGGGGGAGGCCCCGATCACTTTTGGGGAAAAGATCCAAACCTTTTTTTAAATTTCTTTTTAGCGCAGAGCCGTTTTCCGCTGGGTTTAAACCCGGTTAAACAGAACGGAATGGAGCCGGCTCCATTCCGAAACCGTTCCCGGGAAGGTATCAAGCTGTCTTTAAAAAAAGGGGGAAACCCCGGCACCCCCCGCCTATTTTGCGGGGATGGCGCCGTGATCCGCTACATACCCCCCTTTCGCCTTAGGATGTCCCAAGTCGTCCCATATCCCGGTTTAATTTTTTACTTATGTTTTCATTTATATTGTGTTATGGGCGAAAGTGATCCATTAAGGCTTGATAACTAAACCCAAACCCGGCCCCCTGCTGGTTTGCAGCACGAAAGCTGGCGTGAAATAGGTGAAACAGGAACCTCCCCCCAAATGGGCAACACCCAGATGACACATTCAATAATAAATTTCTAGAAGGAAAAAAAAGGGAAAACCCCCAAAAACAAAAATTTTTTTGGGGTTTTTTTTCCAGTAAAATTTATAATTTTTTTTTTTAAAAGGTCAATGGTTCCTTTTGAAATTGCATTTGCCCTTTGGCCCAAAAACAGCCCTAACATGGCTACTACAATAAAAAAATTTAAAAGGTTAGGGTTTACTTTCCCACTTAGTGGAATTTTTTTGTCGGATTTTTGCCTTTTGTAAACCTTGCTGTCCGACGTTTTTTTTTAAGGGGTTTTTCCCCCATTTTATTTTTGGGGTTTAGGGGGGGTTTTTTTTACGGGTAAAAAAACAAGTCGTTTCTATGTGACTGTGGACACGGATCCAGAGCCGTCTTAGCATAGGGCCCCCCCCGGGGCACAACCTGTTGGGGGCCCCTTCCCCAAAAAATACAGGGACCTCCCCCTTGGCCACAAAAGGCATTGCCTTAGCCCCCCCCAAGCACCCTCATATTTTAAACTCATATTTTCTGGGCACCCGCCATTTCTGCACCCTTTCAAGCTAACCAAAGAGTAGGGACCCCTTTGGGTTTCCCCTTTCCACCTTTGGTTTTTAAAACTTTTTGGCACATCCAAAAAAACCCCCTTTAAAACATTTAAAATTCCCGGGGAAATTTACAATAAAACCTGGGGCCCCCCATACTTGGGGGGCCCCCTGTGCAACGGGACTGGGTTGTGCCCAAGGGAAAAAGTTTGTGCAAAAGACCCATGTTAAAGGGGTTTGCCACGATCCCATTTCATACCTCCTGAAAACCCCAGCTTTGTGCGTCAGAAGGGGGGCGTGTGTGGTTTTTTTTAAAAATTGCAGATCAGTGACCTGCGGATGACTTCCCCAGGCCTTTCCTCTTGTATTTAAAAGAAAGGTTTTTTAAAGAAAGAACTGTGAGTAGCTAAAATTGTATCTCAGAGGTAAAGTTTTTCCCTTTTTCCCGCTTTGGGGCCCTGGGTTTTAAAATTTCCCTGCGGGAAACCCAAAAATTTGTGTTTTTTTTTCTTTACCCAATGCACAAAACCTCATTGGGGTTTCTTTTTTTTTTCCTTTTTGGGAAAATTTTAATTGGGAATTCAGAGGACGGGATAAAATAAACAGCCCGGGGGGGTTTGAACACTCAGAAAGCTGCCTGAGAGGAGAGGTGATGTCTGACTGTGCGACCAGGATGGGAGCTTACCCACGGGTCGTACCCCTGGAACGAGCATTTAAAAAAAATGGATCATAAAGGAGCGTTAAGAAAAAAACGGCCCCAAAGTTTTTAAAAAATTTAATAAATGGTGAAAATGTTTTTTATTTAATTTGAAAGTTCCCACATAAATTTTTACTTTTTTGCAAAACCCCCTTTAAAATCCCACATCCCAAATGTTTTTGGCGCTTTTTTTTAAAAGGGTTTTTCCCCTTCCCTTTTAAACTTTCAATAGCAAATTTCCACGCGTTTTCCACATGGAATATGACCAGAGAATGAGCATGTTCTAAAAATTTTTACGCCGAAAAACTGACCGCTGGAAATACGCGTTGTGTGGGCTGCAAAGCGTATTTTCTATTGAGGTCAATGGGAAGGGTTTACTTCTGGTTTTAGACAAGTATGGATTCCAACATGAAATACTTTCATGGAATAAAAAAAAGTAAAAAACATAAAATACTGTAGAAAAAAAAAAAAAAATTTGATAAATTTATTGTGCTTACACTACGCAAAAAAAAAACCCTACACATATTAGGTATCTACATGACCGTAATAAAATGTTGAATTAATGGGGTTAGTGTGAAATGTGAATGGTGTAAAAAAATAATAAAAAAAAAAAAAAAAAAAAAATTTTTTTAAAAATCCGCAGTAATTTATTTCTAAACATAAACTACATGAAATACTCATTGTGTGGACAGAGCCTGGTGGAAACCAGGAAAGCGACGTAAACAAAAATGGCCGCCGAGGTGAGGGGTCGGTTATCATGTAGAAAGGGATTGACTTTTGTTACGTGAACGCCTAACGACATTACCGCATGAGAAAAATATTAAATTATGTAACTTAGACGCCGCTTTATCAGGAAGCAAATCCTGATCAATTCCAGCCCATCTGACCCTTCCCAAGCTGTGTGTGTTTTGCAGGGACTGACTGCACCTTCCTTGTCTATGAACAAAGTCCAAAAGTGACCAGTAAGGAGCCAAACATTCGTCCATGGGCGATCTGTACATAAAACAAAGCCGGGGTTTCTAAAGGTCACAAAGTATCTCTTACAATACATGTAAATCAAAGTCTGCTGAATACACGGGGGTCCCAGGAAGGCTGCTCTGTGACTACCTTAGACATAACTATCCCCATAGCAGCTGTTATGGGGCTTAGAGTTTGTGGGGGCCCACTTGGGTACAAAACAAGAACAAGCTGGGGACTTTCTGCTATCTAGAAGGACTACATGCACCTCACTAATACATGTAAGAGCGTCAGGACATGTATATGCACGTACGGGAAAGAGAGCATAGACTGAAAATACTGCTTGCCCTCACAAATACTTTAAGAGTAGAAAGGGCCATGTAGTACCGCACTGTATGTAAGGGGCGCTTGCCCCCAAATAAACTGCATGCATCTCACTGAAAAATGTAAAGCAGTGGGACATGTGGGACCGCTTGTACTGTAGGAGGCGCTTAGACCCCCAAATCCTGCATGCACCTCAAAATAAGTAAGAGCAGTACGGGACTTTTCCCGCACTGACTGTGGAGGCCTAAGACCCCCAACACTGCATGCACCAACTAATACATGAAGGCGTACAGGACATGTAGTACTGCACTGTACTGTAGAAGGCGCTATAGACCCCAATCATGCATGCACCTCACTAAAAATTTAAAGAGCGTACAGGACATGTATACCGCCTGTACTGTAAAAGGGGTGCTAAGACCAAAATTCCTGCTGCACCTCACTATAATGTAAGAGCGTACAGGACATTTACCGCACTGACTGTAAGGGGCGCTATAGACCCCCAATCCGCTGCACCCACAAATACATGTAAGGCGTACGGACTTTTTGTAGCACTTACTGTAGAGGGCGCTAAAACCACCAATCACTGCAGCCCTCCCAAAATACGTAAGAGGTCGGACATGTAGTACTGCATGTACGTAGGGGCGTATAACCCACAATCATTGCTGACTACTAATAATGTAAGAGCTACGGGAAATGTAGTACCGCCTTTCTGTAAGAGGTTATAGACCCCCAAAATTACTGCATGCACCCAAAAAAACATTTACACAACAACATTAGTACCGCACTGTACGAGAAGGGAATATGGGCCAATCAATGCAGCACCTCACTAATACATGTAACAGCGAAAGGGAAAATGTGTAGCACTGCACTGTAAGAGGTGCTTAAAACCAATCATGTATGCCCCTCACTAATTGTAGGCAGACGGGACGTGTCCACACTGACGTAGAGAGGCGCTATAACCACCAAGCACTGCATGTACCTCACTAATAATTAAGAGCAGAAAGGGAAATTTTGTACTCCCTGTCTTTTAAGAGGCGCAATGACCACCCATCACTGCATCACCTCACTAATATTAAGGCAGTAAGACATTGACGCAGTACTGTGAGAGGCCTTGCATAACTCCCTCACTAAAATGTACTGCACAAATTGCGATGTTTTATTAGTAAAATGATAATTTGGTGGATCAGTGTCTGGGACATTGGGTACATTTATCAAAGCAGTTGTGGATATGCTTTGAATGTCTACGACTAGAATACCCCTTAAACCGCTTTCTGACACAGGACGTAACCGCCTGTCTTGGTTTTGGTAAGGTTTTTATGTGGGGATATCGTAATATAGGAAAATGATGGGGCCTTGTAATCTTTGGACCCTTTGTTTTCTTGTTGTGGCGTCCATTTTCACCGGGGAAAAATAAACCCTTTCAAAACCTGTTGGCCTCGTTCAAGGCTTATTTCGGCGCGAGGAGCCGTACTGGCGAGATTTGCGCTGCAGTACGGCCCAATCCGTCGCAGTAATTACGGAAAACCACTTCTCAGAGAAACTTGGAATTCCGTCGCTCCCCCCCGCTCTGCGAATCCGCCGGGGGGGAGAAAATTCTTCACATTATTTTCGCGTGTACGCCCCGTAAATAATGCTTGGGTTTTTTTGGGCGGTGAGCGCCCGGGCCCCCCCCCCCTCTGTCGGCAGCCGGGTAATTGCGGGGCAAATCCTCCCCCCTTACGCCCGTCGATAAGCCGTGTGAACATTGTCTCTTACAAATTTCTAATTTTTGAAATTCTATTTTGGCCTATGGGGAAAAACTGAGTTCTTTCCCAGGGGGAAAAGGCACGGATTTTCCCCTCAAAACTCAACTGAGCATCTTCTAGGAAAGTTCCCAACTTCTCGGTCCATAGGTAGCAGGTCCCCGAGCCTCTCGGTATCAGAACATATTTGTAAAAAATGTTTCTAACGACCGCGATACTTGTAGAAAGTCTGCAGGTTATTTAGTGGAAAGTGAATGTGCAAAAAAAAAATTTTTAAAAACCCCAAAAAAAATAAAAAACTGCAGTAATTTATTTCTTTAACTTAAACTACCGCCCCCCCCAAAAATCAACTTTTCCCGCAACAAAACAAGGCCCAGACAACTGCGTCACTTAAAAAGATAAAAAAGTTATGACCGTTGAAACGCAAGGAGGCAAAAACTACAAAAGTTTGCTGCTTCATAAGGTATTTTTCAGTCCTTTGGCTTAATGGGTTAAACAACATTTTTTGGGGCTTTTTTTTAACTGGAAAAACACAATCTAAATACACCTGAAAATAGCTGAAAGCATGAACCTCACCACATAGGGTCTCATCTATCAAACCTGTCCACCAGTAAGACTGTCTTTGTTGCCTATAGCAACCAATCAGCACTCATAGCAATCAATCACAGCTCATAACAACCCCCTCTGAGGCCCATAGGCTTAAACCAATCACAGTCCTAGCAACAATCAGAGCTCATAGCATACCAATCTGGAGCACATAGCAACCATTCAGAGGTATAGCAACCAATCAGGTGCTCATAGCAACCAATCAGAGCCAATATCAACCAATCGTGCACCATAGCGACCAATCAGAGGGTCATAGCAACCAACCACAGTCATAGCAACCCATCAGAGCCCATAGCACCAATCAGAAGCCCCTATAGCAACCTAATAAGAGCGCATAGCAACCTAATAGAGCTCTTAAGAACCCATCAGAGCCCAATATTCAAACCAATCAGTGCCCATAGGACCAATCAGAGTTCATTTAGCAACCAACACAGCACACGTCTTTCTTTTTTTCAGAGCAGAATTAGGAAAGGCGAGCTCTGATTGGTTGCTGTGGGCTCTAATTGGTTACTATGGTCTCTGATTGGTGACTATGAACTCTAATTGGTTGCTATGAGCTCTGGTTGCTATAGGCTCTGATTGGTCGCTATGGGCTCTGATTGGTGGCTTGGGACTTGGTTGCTATGGGCTCTGGTTGGTTGCTATGAGCTCTGGTTGGTCACTATGGGCTCTGATTGGTCGCTATGGGCTCTGATTGGTTGCTATGAGCTCTGATTGGTCACAATAGGCTATGATTGGTTGCTGTGAGCAGTGATTGGTTGCTATGGGCTCTGATAGGTTGCTGTGAGCAGTGATTGGTTGCTATGGGCTCTGATTGGTTGCTATGGGCAACAACGACTGTCATTAAAAAAATGCATCAAAAACTGCATACGGTTTTAAAGAACAAACAAAAAAAAACCCACAAAAATATACCATAAAAAAGCAGGTGTGAAGGAAGCTTCATATAGCCACGTGCATAAAGCCTTAGGCCATGTTCACACATATATTTTTTTTGCAGTGAAATAAGCCCTTAGGCTACGTCTACACAGCAATGTTAAAATGCCGTCCACAATCCAAGGGCATTTTAACATAGCACTGGCACTCCTATTACACATAGCTATGGCAGTCACGAAAACCTTCAATAGGCTCCCAGCTGATGTGACAACCAATGAGCACCCAGCAATTTTTATTACTTGTAGTCCCCCTACGGTACTTGACCAAGGGGGCATGATTGGCTGTACACTGTTCTGCAATATGAATATAAAGCATAAGGTGTAACAATATTGCTGCATATTGCAGCAACCTATTGGCGGGTGTAATTGGCGAAGTATCGTCGGCAGCACTCTCCATATGGTACTGTAATAGGCCCACACTGTATGGCAACCAATGAGCGCCCAGCAATTTGTATTACTTGTAGTCCCCTTAGGGTACTTGACCAATAGGGGATATGATTAGCTGTACACTGTTCTGCAATATAAATTTAAGCCATATGGTTGTAACTTTTGGCACTCCTATTACAGCATACCCATGGCAGGCTGTAAAAGGAGAAGTAAAATGGCAGTCATAAAGACCTTCAATAGGCCCCCAGATGATATAACAACCAATTAGCACCCAGCAATCTTTATTACTTGTAGTCCCCCTAGGGTACTTGACCAATAGGGGATATGATTGGCTGTACATTGTTCTGCAATATGAATATAAAGCATAAGGTGTAACAATATGGCACTCCTATTACAGCATACCCATGGCAGGGTGTTATAGCAGTAGATACATGGCAGCCACAAAGGTCTTCAATAGCCCCCAGCAGATGTGACAATCACTATGCACAATCTCTTTATGGGGGTTGGAGGGTGGTTCCAATCGGGCAAAGGAACAGTGAACAGCTGTCTGCTAGCGGCAGGTCCTAGCTGTAATAATCTGCTACCTGCCAAATATGGAGAATTGTTACCCCTTTCAAGCTAGCCCTAACGCCTCTCGCCCAGCCAACCAGTATTCCACTCTGCACTGATGAGGGGCAAACAGCCCAAAACAGCTGTCTGCAGATGAATTAATGGTTTAGCTTTACTCCCTTTCACATTGCAATGCTCAGTGAGTTGGATGTGATAAACGCTACATCCAATAGGTGGCGCCACAGAGTCCCAGCTGATTCCCCATGAGCCTTTTACTGCATATGCTTTTTATGCAGTTGAGGAATGCAACGTGTGACCCCAGCGTTCGGGTTAGTGAAGTCTTAGGTTTTAATGAAGGAGATAATCATTAGCCATTGATTGGCCCGCTCCCTGGCCACATACCACCTTGTGTAAGTTGTTGTCCTGTATTGGGGTTAGCAGCGCTGTAACACTGTGTTTATGTAACACAGAATAGAATTACAAGTTCAGCACAAGAGTCTGCACAAAGGTCATGGACAACCTGCTCCGCCATAGCCTCGCGTGCCTACCTGGCGTGGAGGTGCAGAGCAGAGGTGAATCGGGTTTAGTGTCACACATGTTGTGGCCCTCAGCTGTGGGAGCCGCCATCAATCAGTCGTCTCCTAGACAAAGAGGAATGTGTTGTTATTTTAGAAAGTGAGGCCGGCGCCCCTGAGCTTATGTAACCTCACGAAAATACTAGAATATGGGTCCTATAGGCGCGAACACGGGCGATGCTTCCAGAAGAGGTGAAGGGATAACGCCAGGGGAAATAATCTCCAAATGACTAATTGTTACTGATTAAAGCCGATTACAGGATGAAGAAGTGAGGCCATTGATCTGGATTACTACTAAGTAGCTCCTTGACATGTACTTTACAGAGATGTCATCCTACATTTGTAATACACGAACGGTTACCTTCTATGTGCCAGATCTATCTATATATCTATCTATCTCCTATCTATCTATCTGTCTCCTATCTATCCCATATCTATTCTCTAATATCTATCTCATATCTATCTTATCTTCCTATCTATCCTTATATCTATCTCCTATCATCCCATCTATCTATCTATCTATCTATCTATCTATCTATCTATCTGTCTCCTATCTATCTATGCCATATCTATCTATCTCTCTATCTATCTCATATCTATCTATCTATCTCCTATCTATCCCATATCTATCTATCTATCCCATATCTATCTATCTATCTATCTCATATCTATCTATCTATCTATCCAATATCTATCTATCTATCACATATCTATATATCTATCTAATATATATCTATCTATTCTTATCTATCCATATTAACTATTCTATCCCATATCTATCTATCTATCTATCTATCGATTATCTATCTCATATCTATCTATCTATCTATCCCATATCCTCATATCTATCTATCTCATATCTATCTATCCCATATCTATCTATCTATCTATCCCATATCTATCTATCACATATCTATCTATCTATCTATCTATCTTATCACCATTATCTATCTATCTATCTTTCTGTCTCATTATCTATCTCTATATCATATCTATTATCCTATCTCATATTATCTATCTATCTATCCCGTAATTCTCATTCCCCTATCCCATATCTATCTCTCTATCTATCTATCTCTCTATCTATCTATCTATCTATCTATCACATATCTATCTATCCAATATCTATCTATCCATTTCTATCTATCTCATTTCTATTCTATCTCATATCTATCTGATCTATCTAGAAATAAGGGAGGAAGAGCGGCGCAATTAGTGAAGCAGGTTCAGACAAACTAAATAGTTTAATCGTAGGTTCTCACCTGGAGTGGTTGTTCGGCTGATTGAGGCACAACTCTCATAAGCGTATATCACTCCTTTTAAATCCTCGATAATGTCTATCCCATATCTACAGTATCTATCTCATATCTATCTATTTCATATCTATCTATCTGTCTATCTTATATTATCTATTCATATCTTTTCTTAATCTATCTATCTATCACTATTTTCTCATATCTATCCTTATCTATATATCTCCATCTTTTCTATCTATCTCATATCTATCTATCTCATATCTATCTATCTATCTATCCCCCCCAATCAGGCGTCATAATCAATATTAGTCACTGTCGGGGGTTTTAATGTCACCCTTATTTAATAAACCAGAGGGTGGAGGGACATAATCTGCAACCCCTTTCCTGGGCATGTAGAGGGCTAGTGTTGCCCCTGTCATTGGCTGGAAGGATGGGTGCACTGAGCTCTATGGCTGCTCCTGGTATATAGGTTATGTATGTAAAGTCAGTCACATAATAAAGAAGAGCATGAATATCTGCTAAACACGTGTGCCGGTGCGAGAAGCAGCCCGAGCCTTCTGGTATCTCTGCCGTGCAGCGTATGCGCCTTTTCTACATCAGTGTTATATGCAGTTGGGAAATGCAACAAAAACTCAACGTGTGACCTTGGCCTTGCACCAGTATTTCCATCAGAATAAAGTGAGCCGAGCCAGACAACAAACTTTGTGAATACATAAGTTTTCTTTAAAATGTGTTTCACGTCATGTAGCCTCTCTCTGTCTTTTCAGTTCGATGTCTAGGTCACCGGCCACCGTTGTGTTCCCTGTGGTTGGACTCTCAGAAGTGTTTTCCTGCGCTTGCGCGCAATATCCGCCATCCCCAAGGGGGGGGGGACCACTTAAGACTGGCCCCCAAGGAAGTAGAGGAAACCCCTTTTGGGCAGAGCTGTCTTAACAGCATTATTGGCCCCCGGGCATAGCACTGCAGTGGGCTCTGCCTAAATACATGTCATCATACTAGGCCATTGCCTCTTGCCATCCCCAAGTACACTCATATTATCATGCCACTTACTGTATGTAAGTGGCATTTGGCTCCCTTCTCCACCATGGTTTGCATGTCCTAAAAACACACAGTTAAAGGGGTTGTCTCACTACAAGGATCGCTGCTTTTTATGTTAAAGATCTTGCAAAAACAAGTCACTTTGCAATATGTGTCCTTTAACAGTGTCCTACCTATTCTGCGGATTTTCCCTCTTGTATGGAGCTGCATCAAATCCTCAGGTGCTATAGCTACAGACCTGTTCAATCTCTCCTGATAGGTTGCCAGCATGGTTTTTTTTGCTATAGCTACCGGACCTGTTTTTGGATCTCTCCTGAATAGGCTGCCAGCACTGTCGCTATAGCTAACAGACCTGTTTGATTCTCTCTGGATAGGCTGCCATCGCGTGGGTTCGCTATAGATTACAGACCTGTTTGATTCTATCCTGATAGGCTGCCTGCACTGGTTGCTATAGCTACAGACCTGTTTGATTCTCCTGATAGGCTTCCTGCGCTTGGTCGCTATAGCTACAGACCTGTTTGATCCTATCTGATAGGTGCCAAGCATGGTTGCTATAGCT
This sequence comes from Phyllomedusa bahiana, assembly GCA_025379985.1. Taxonomy (NCBI): domain Eukaryota; kingdom Metazoa; phylum Chordata; class Amphibia; order Anura; family Hylidae; genus Phyllomedusa; species Phyllomedusa bahiana. Next base: position 12,226 of record JAODAL010038946.1, on the reverse strand, counting down.
ACGATCTGTGTGATTCTCTTCTGAGAGGCCTGCCAGCGCTGGTCGCATAGACTACAGACTGTTTCGATCTCTCATGATAGGCTGCCAGCACTGGTGCTATAGCTACAGAACAGTTTGATCTATCCTGATTCGCTGCCAGATGGTTGCTATAGACTACAGACCTGTTTGATGTCTCATGATTAGGCTTGCCAAGCACTGGTCGCTATAGCTTCAGACCTGTTTGATCTCTCCTGATAGGTGCCAGCGCTGGTCGGCTATAGCTACAGATGTTTTATCTCTCTTGATAGGCTGCCAGCATCTGTTGCTATAGCTACAGAACCGTTTGATATATCTGATACGCTGCCAAGCACTGGTTGCTATAGCTACAAGACCTGTTGATCTCTCCTGATTGGCTGCTGCACTGGTTGCTATAGCTACAGGATCTGTTTGATTCTCCTGCTTGCTGCCAAGCACTGGTTGCTATAGCTATAGAACCGTTTGATCTATCCTGATACGCTGCCAGCACTGGTTGCTATAGCTACAGACCTGGTGTCTACTGCAGCCTAATAGAAGCCAGTAAACACGCCCCTGAAATCAAAGTGAAACCAAGAAAACAGGACTGAGGTGAGATGAATCAATGTAGTGAGACAACCCCTTTAAATAATCAAAGCCAAGCAAGGGATCCAGGGTATGTTTCTTGTATTCCTGGAACATACGTAGACCACCTGGGACCCCCATACTTGTGGGGCCCCCCGGGAAATTTTCTAGTGTGCCCAATGGAAAAGATGGCCCTGCTGGTGGGCCCTTGGGCATGCTGGGCCCCTTTGAGTTAGGCAGAGAATAGAGGCAGAGTGCAAGAGGTATATGTGTGCTGTCTTGTATAAGAACTATAGAATGAGCCCCAAAAAATCAACTCCACTGGTGGGCCCCAAGAATCCACTTTACTGGTGTGCCCCAGGCAGCCCAGTCCAACACTGCTCACTCAGCCTAACCACAGCAATGATTAACTCATTGTTGACTGGGAACTGCTCCAGGGCAAACGCAGAAGCCCTGGAGCATTTCTCATAGCGTTCCGTCCTGGTGCAGCCTCTTCCTCACTGTTTCTTCTGCCTTTTCCTCTTCTGTATAGAACGCGCTACACCTTAGGTGCATGGCAGGGAGCACTATAGAGAAGGCAGCTCATGTCTCTCTTTGGTGGCAGAATACCATCCCTCGATGATGATGAAGGCATGGACTGTCAATGCTTTTGGTGTAACTCTTATGTCAGCTAACAGAGCTGCTATAGGAAAAGATAACACCTCTGCGCTCGTATCTAAAAATTTTCTGAGATTAACAGTCTAAGGCAGTGGATAATCTAGTTTTAAAACTTGATTTAACAACACAACAGACAAGCAGAACGCGACGCGTTTCACGCCTGGGCCGGCGCTCCATCAGGAGGTGCGCAACCTTCTGAGGAAGCGCCGCTCATCATAATAAGACGTCTCTATTTTGCTCTTGGAAGTTTATTGGGTCGGAGGAAGCAGGTGGGAAAAGCTATTTACAGTGAACACTTCATATTATCCCACATAAATGAAAAAGATGCTTCTAAAATCTGTACCGCGTGGTCCCCAAGGTCTCAGCTCCTGGGCCACATCAAGACTCAGTGCATTTGTATAGTTGGAGATACTGTTATTAACCATTATACCTTGCAGTTTGGAGGTTTGGAAGTATTTGAGGGAACTGGTAGGTGGAGGCCCCCGAGGTGTTGACATGGCTCCTTTTACCCTGTCTATAATCCAGCCCTGGGTACTGAAGTAACGTTCCCCACATGGATTTTATAACATGGTTAACACAACAGAGAAAGGTTAAGGAAAGTCTAGTTCACACTATGTAGGACAGAGGTTGCATGAGGTGATCTGCTATGTGCCAGATCTATCCATAGCTCATGTATGAGGTAGGTAGGTACCTTTGGCTGTTGTGTTAAAAAGTAAAAAAAGACCACGTTATAAAATCCACGGGGATGGAGACGGGCTCTATGAGAGGCGAGATACATGGGAGACGGATATCAGATAAACATGAGATAGATAGATATACAATAGATGGATAGATATTAAATAGATATAGGATAAAGAGATAGATATGGGATAGATAGATGACAAATAAATATGAAAAAGATATCTATCCCATATCTATCTATCTATCCCATATCTATCTATCTCATATCTATCTCATATCTATCTATCTAATATCTATCTATCTAATATCTATCTATCTCATATCTATCTATCTCTCTCTTTAAATATCTATTCTATAAATCATATCTTCTATCCCATATTAATCTATCTATCTATCTATCCCATTATCTATTCTATCAATCATCTTTCTCATTCCTTTCTATCTCTGTTAATCTTCGTATCTTTCATCTATCTATCTCATATCTATCTATTCTATCTATCGTTATCTATCTTTTTCATATATATCCATTATTTCATATCCATCTTCTTATCTATACCATCACCATATTATCTATCCATATCTATCTATCTCCTATTCTATCTATCCATATCTACTCATATCTATCTTTCTATATCTATCAATCTCATTTCATCTTATATCTATCTCTCTCTATCTCATATCTATTAATCTATCTCCTATCTATCTATCTATCCCATATCTATCTATCTATCCCATATCTATCTATCTATCTATCCCATATCTATCTATCTATCCATGTATTTTACATCTTTCCAGCTACCTATCTTCCATCAGTCTATCTATCCATCGACCTATGTCACATGGATTTTAGAATATTGTTTTACAGTTTTTATACCTCAGCCAAAGGTTAACCAGAGTCTAGTTCACACTACGCAGGACGGCGCATGAGGTTGCATTTTCAGACCGCCGTGTGATTTTCCTCTGGTATTTCTTGTGGAATCTTCCTCGTTGCCTCACGTGAGCAAAATGTGCAGTAGTCATATGATTGCAGACTAGAAGCCGCTCATCACAAATTCCTTGTCAAATTTCGAAGAAATTGTGTGAAATATTACTAGTAATGGAAGAAGAGTTCTAGAGTACAGCCAGGGAAAAAAATGGGAAAAAAGTGGGTTAGGAGCTTTTGCCCGTCTTCTATGTGTGATGTAATTCCTTGCAGGATGTGCTGGGAATGTGATCAATGGTTGGACTATTATATAGTAAATGAGTCATAAGAAGGAAAACGGAAAGGATTGAAAATTGTCCGTGCAGCTTTTGTGTCTATGGTAAGTGCCGCTCAAATCAAGACTTATGTGATCCTGATCACACACATATACAGTTGAAACCAGAAGTTTCCCTCCCCTCTATATAATAAGCCCCATCTGCAGGTTTCTCCCTTCCTCTATATAAAGCCCCATCTGCAGGATTTTCTATCTGAAATCAGAATTAAACCTTCCCCGTTTTTGGTCATTTAGGAACAAAATTATTTCTTTTTCATCCATATTCCAGAATGAGAGAGAGATTTCTAAGGCTTTTTATTACTTTCTGCAAAGTCATAAGTTTCCTACCATTTCATTAGTATTTGGTGGCTTTGCCCTTAAACTGTAGGATTGGGGTCAAACGTTCTGGATCCTTCCACAAGTTCTACAATAGTTGGTGGGAATTTTGGCCCATTTCCTTGACAGAACTGGAGTAACTGAGCCATGTTTGGGGGGCTCCCACTTGCTCACGCTCCGGCCTTTTCCAGCTTTTTGCCATAAATTTCAATAGGATTGAGATCAGGGCTTTGTGATGGGCGCTCCAAAACATGACTGGTTCTACTTAAGCGCTTTGTAACCATTGGCAGTAGCTTCAGGTCATTGTCCATTTGGGATGACACATTTCCGACCAAGGTTTACTTCTAGCTGATGTTCTTGAGTTGTTGCTTCAGTCTTTATGGCACACATAGTTCTTCTTTCCTCATAATTACCATCCTAGTTTTTGATAGTGCTCTAGTCCCTCCTGCAGCATAAACAAGCCCCACAGATTGATGCTCCCACCCCTGTGTTTCACAGTTGGGATGGGTGTTCTTAGGTTTCCAAGCTTCTCCCTTTTTCCTCCAAACGTAACAAGGTCATTATGCCAAACGGTTCATTATAGTTGTTGTCAGTCCACGGACAAGTCTATAAATGTAGGTTTTTATTCTTGTGACATTTGCAAAAAACTTTAAATCTGGCTTTTCTATGTTTCTTTTGGAAGTTATTGGCGTCTTCCATGGAGAGCCGCCTTTCAGTCTTGTGATGCAGTATTCATTTCACTGTGGATTATGACACATTCTTTAACAGCTTTCGCCAGCATCTTCACAAGGTCTTTTGTTTTGTTTTGGGTTGATATGCAAATGTCGGACAAATAGCTCGTTCATCTCTGAGTCACAGGAACCCGTCTCGCTTCCTGAGCAGTATGATGGCTGCACATTCCCATCTTGTGTTGCATATAAATTGTTTGTACAGATGAACGAGGCCCCTTTCAGGTATCTGGAAATTGACCCCAAGGATGATCAGACATGTGCAAGTCCCACAATTCTCTTACCTGATATTATGGTTGAATACTTTGACTTTCCCATGATGTTACTCAAAGAAAGCCGTTGTGTTTCTGGTGTGTTTTAAAATACATCACAGCTGTGTCTCTAATCAGTGTTGCCAATAAACCTCTCAGAAGATTCCATGACATGTCCGACATCATGTGGGCTGGTCCAAATGGTGTTAAAGGCTCGAGAGGTATACCAGTGTATGGAATCTTTTGACTTTGCAGAATTAATAAAAATTCTTAAAATTTCTCTCTCATTATTCTGAATTTGGCATATAATCAATAATTTTGGTTCATATTTGACTAAAACAGGAGGTTTATTCTGATTTCATGTCAGAGAGTGAGAAAAACCTGCAGATGGGGCTTTATATAGAGGGAGGGAGAAACCTGCAGATGGGGCTTATTATATAGTGGATGAAATTTTCTGGTTTCAACTGTATATATTTACCATTAGTTCTCTTAGGTCACTTGACCATTAGGGAGCGAGATCACTTATAAGCTATACTGCAGTACAAGAGTGTTGTAGAAAGACATTCTTATATGGCTTGGTCAGGGTGTACCAAGATGGCGGCCTTCATTAGGCTGCAGTGACAACCAGTTGGCACACTACAATCAAATTCTAGAGAAAACTTCCATAAATCACGGCGCCATTGTAATCAATTGGCTGCCGTGGTTGTGGGATCTGAGTTATCTTCAATCCTGGCCACAATGGTTGAGGTCAGCTGTAACTAGCAACTGCTACCTGTCGGGTACAGATTGGGCTCAGTAAGTAGTTACAACTCTTGTTGTGCTATTCTAGTGCTGCCAAAGCCCTGGTGTCTTCTACTGGTCATGAGTCCAGTATGTGACTCCTAAAGCCATGTATTGCCTCAGGCGAACCATGAATGGGATGTCTTGGGTGATGGTCCAGCAGGAAATACTGGAGCTCTGGAACAATAGCGACAAGAAATGTATAGATAGTTCTTTTTTTTTGTTTTGTTCGTTTTCAGTAATTGGGGGTGGTGGGCAAATTTTTATAACCACTGTTTAACTACTCATTCCTGAACATTTTCCTTAAAGGGGTTTAACCACAAAGGCATTTCATGACTTGTTTGTCCTGTTTCAGCTTTCAGTGTGTTCAAAAAGGGGTGGGGTGTATGATTTATTTGAACTGCATATCATGTGATACAGCAGGCTGGACATCCCCATGCCTTTCCCCACAGTGTGCTCACTCTAGTCAAACTAAGGTCTGTTTATGTAAAGAGCTGTGAGTAGCTCCAATGTCCAAGGTCCTAGGTTCAAATCCCTGCAGGGGATTTTTTTTTCTTAATACACATACCTGATGGAGGTTTCTTTTTTCATTTTATTTATCTACACTGTTAAACTAATTACTAAGGAGTACAGAGGACAGGAGTAGAATGACTGCATCTGGAGTGGAACAATAGCTCAGCTGTGAGTTGTTGTGTGATGATAAGGAGTACAGAGGACGGGAGATAGAATGACTGCACCTGGGGTTGTAACTCGCTCAGCAGTGAATGTGTGTGATACTAAGGAGTACTAGAGGACAGGATGCTTATGAATGACAGCACCTGGGTTGTTCACTCGCTCAGCAGTGAGTGTGTGTTGTGATGACTAAGGAGTACTGTGGACTGGAGTAGATGTCAGCACCCTGGGGTTGAAACACTAGCTCTAGCATAGTGTGTGTGTGTGATGACTAGGAGTACTGAGGCTGGTGAAGAATTACAGCTCGGGGTTGTAACATAGCTCTGCAGTGAGTGTGGTGTGATTACGAGGAGTACAGAGGTAGGAGTAGAATGAAGCACATGGGGTTGAAAATAGGTCAGAGTGAGTGTTGTGTGTTTACTAAGGAAGTACAGAGGACAGAGTAGAATTACTGCACCTGGGGTTGAACAATAGCTCAGAGTGAGTGTGTGTGATTACTGAGGAGTACAGTGGACGGGGAGTAGAATGCGGCACCTGGGGTGGAACACTCGCTCGCATGTAAGTAGGTGTGATTATAAGGAGTTCAGAGGACTGGAGTTAGAATGAATGACAGCACCTTGAGGTTGAAACACTCGCCTCAGAGCGAGTTTGTGTGGATTACGAGGAGAGTACATGAGGACGGGAGTGGATTGACAGCACCTGGGGTGGAACACTCGCTCTGCAGCGATTGTGTGTGATTTATATAAGGGAGTACAGAGGAAAGGAGTAGATTGGACAGCACCTGGGATTAAACACTCGCTCAGCAAAGTGAATGTGTTGGATTATAAGGAGTACAGAGGCGGGAGCAGAATGAGCACCTGGGGTGGAAAAACTCGTCAGCAGTGAAGTGTGTGTGATTACTAAGGAGTACAGAGGACGGGAGCAGAATGATCCACACCTGGGGTGGAACACATCGGTCAGCGGGTATGTGATTAATAAGGAGTACAGAGGTTGGGGAGTAGAAGACAGACAACTGGTGTGAAACTAGCTCTGCAGTGAGTTGTGTGTGATTAATATGGAGTGCAGAGGACGGGAGTTAGAATGACAGCACCTGGGGTCTGAACACTCGTCAGCAGTTGAGTGTGTGTGATTACTAAGGAGTACAGAGGCAGGAGTTAGAAAATGTCAGCACCTGGGGTTGTTGTATACTCGCTCAAGCGAGGTGAGTGTTGTGTGATCACTTAAGGAGTACATGAGGACAGGAGTAGATTGACAGCACATGGGGTTGAATACTCGATCAGCAGTGTGTGTGTGTGATCGACTAAGCAGGGATAGATTGATAATAGCTGCTGACAGAGAGGGTGATGACAGTAGTTTGCGACAGGATTTGAGGAGCTCTCAGCTCTGGTCGTATCCTGGAGATGAGCCTGATATATGGGAGCACTAAGGCCATATTCATCACGGCTTATTTTAAGGACGTTTTCTCGGTCCGTATTACAGCGCCGAAATGTGCGCAAATTACGGCTGGAATACGTCCCTGTAACTACGGTATTGCCCACAGATTCTCATAGAGAACTAGGCATTACGTCTCCTCTCCCTGCTCGGCGAATAACGCAGAGGGGGTATTAATTCTACATGTGTCACTTATCTAGCGGCGTATACGCGACGCTAGTTATGGATCTGTCTATGGCCGGCAAGTGCCTGGCCTCGCTCGCTCCCCTGCTCCGCCACCGTCCACTAGGCGTAATTGCGGGGTGGAATTAGCCCCGCAAGTTAAGCGTGTGAAATGGACCTAAGGGAGCAGCTAAAACAAAAATGGTGCAGAAGAATTTTCTTAATATGATTAATGGGGGAAAATGTTTATTATTTAATTTGCAAGCTTCACACATTAATTTTACTTTATAGTAAAAAAAAACACCCTTTAATACATGTGGGTTTGAACACTATAATGCTTTCTTGCACTCGGTTACTCTACTAATTTTTTGGCCTTTTTTTTCCATGATCTGTTAGGCTTTATTTTTATGCAACTTTTAGATTAAATTTTTTTAATACAGTATATAACATGAGGGAAAATAGTACAAAAAAAAAGTTTTTTTCCATTTTTTTTAAAAACTGACGTTTATTTATAGGTTTTTGGTGATAGAGCTACAAGTTGCTGTTTGGGCTGTTAATGTTGTTTTTTAATAACATTTTATTTGTATGTGAGTTTTTAATTATTTTATTTTATATATTGTGCCCCCATTCTCATGGGGGGCATTTTTACATAAGTTTTTTTTTTTATGATCTCCTATATAACTGGGACCAGGACAAGGTATTCTAGTGCCCTAGGCAAATAAGGCATAGAGTGTCCCCCCTTAAAGAAAATGAAGCCCACTCCATACCTCCTTGTGCCCCCTTTTATGCCTGGGATGAAGTGGCGCCCTAAGCGGTCATCTACCTTTGCCTACCCATCATCCCGGCCCTGACTGGGGCTAACATATTAGTCCCAATTTCAGCAGAAATTTAGCCCACTCCGTATGTCCTTGTGCCCCCTTTTATGCCTCGGATGCAGTGGCGCCCTAGCCGGTCGTCTACCTTTGCCTACCCATCGTCCCGGCCCTGACTGGAGCTAACATATTAGTCCCAATTTCAGAGGAAATACAGGAGGAAACAACCACTTGTAATTACTACAGAACTGATCTGGGTCTGATAAAACCCAGCAGCATATTGGCGTTGGGAGGCTCCCAGTTAATGTGTGTATGCAGAATTTGGGAAGGCAGAGATGGTAATAATCCGTCCCTGCCTTCTTGGTGGAGAGCCCGGCTGCTGCTGATAGCCGGCTTTCCACCCGCACAGCTGCACAATTCTTTTCAGAACATCTATGCAAAGTTAAACAGCCTCCACCTGGATGTATATAGTCAACGGGCGGTCAGCAACAGGTAAAAGTAGTGGAGAACCCATTAGTGTAAACAGGTGTAGCAATGGAACGACTGCTTATAAAACACTCGGTGATCGCTATTGTACGTGGACACGAACCGCTTGATTGACGGCCGACGTGATATTGTTTCTCAGCAACCAATACATTTTTAATGATGAATGAGACACTAACATTGTGTGCGGAGAATCGGCGCTCAGCAATCGTAACAGAGATCTCGGAGGCCAATATTTGCTCGTGTAAATGGATCTCCCCTATGAATGCTTGGCACGGGCCTTGTGATCGCCGTATCTGCATGGACACAAGGGTTCCCTGTTTTCTCGCACTCAGGTCAGGAGAGATAAGCAGGGATAATCTGTTTGGCCTCACCCGGTCATTCATGACAGCAGCTTCGGTTTCTATGTCTCTATTAGCCTGGGATGTCAAGCTAGTCTAAACCAGAGAGAACCCGTCATGCAGTCAGGTTCTTCAACTAAACTGCATTGACTATCAGGTTCGGCCCTGGGGGCAGGGTATTTGTTCAGTTGTAGGTTCTTTTTACACTGTCTCTTGCAGTGTCCAGCCGAGCTATAGATTGGGGGAATCAATAGGATCCTCCATATGTTGGTTGTATGCATTCATTATGATGGTATCATATCATACGTAGTTCATGCCGCATTCACGTCACCGTTTTGCCGTTTGTCGGTGGTTTCCGTCAGGCAGAGGTTATGATACATTCACATCATGTTTTTGGCCTCCGTCAATAGTATCTCTCTGGCCTCTGTTATACGTAGGTTATGCCCTATTTACATTATGTTTTTGGTCTTTCTTTGGTATCCATCAGACGTCCATCAAAGTTATGCCCCATTTGCATCAAGTTTTTGCCCCTTATCAGTGTTTACTCTCAGGCATCTGTGACACATAAGTTATATCCCTCTGGCATCATATTTTTGGCCTCTGTTGGAAGTATCAGTTGGGCATCTGTCACACATAGCTTATGCCACATTTACAATATGTTTTTGGCCTCTGTCTTGGGATCTGGGCATCAACACAGTGTTATGCCATTCAATCACATCTGTCAGGCATCTGTCATTTGTAGCTTATGCCACATTTACAATGTTTTTGGCCTCTGTTGATGGTATCAGTTGGACATCTGTCACACATAGGTTATGCCACATTTACAATATGTTTTTGGCCTCTGTCTTTGGTATCCATTGGGCATTAACCACACGTAGGTTATGCCCCATTCACATAACATTTTGGCCGTGTGGGGACATCTGTTTATTTATGGTAGCCCTTTTTTTTCTGTCACACATAGGTTATGCCCTATTTACATTGTTTTTGGTCTTTCTTTGGTATCCATCGGATGTCCATCATACATAAGTTATGCCCCATTGGCATCAAGTTTTTGCCCTTTATCAGTGGCTCCTCTCAGGCCTCTCTGTCATACATAAGCTATATCCCTCTGGCATCATATTTTTGGTTTTGTTTGGTGGTTCGGCATTTGTCACACAAGTTATGCCACATTTACATTATGTTTTTGGCCTCTGTCGGTAGTATCAGTTGGGCATCTGATTTACATAGGTTAAGCCTATTGGCATCACATTTTTTTACCTTTTTTGAAATTCTGTAGCCATCTGCCCAACATGGGGTTATGCCACATTTACATTATGTTTTTGGTATCCATTGGAATCTGCCATATATAGGTTATGCCCCATTCACATCACATCTGTGAGGCACCTGTCATTTGTAGCTTATGCCACATTTACAATGTTTTTGGCCTCTGTCGGTGGATTAGTTGGATCTTCCCCTAGCTTTTGCCACATTTAAATTTTTTTTTGGCCCCCTTGTCTTTGGTATCCATTGGGCATCTACCATTTTGATTGAATGGGGCAAATCTCCTTTTTGGGCTGTGCGGGGCATTGTATTAAAAGTTTCCCCACATTCACTATATGTTTTTGGCCTCTGTTGGTGGTATCAGTTGGGCATCCCGTCATATTGGGTTTTAAATTTGGGGTCCTTTTTACCTTTTTTGTTCCCTTTTTGGATTTTCATCAAAAGGCATGCCATTTTAACCCCAAGGGGTTTTGTCCCATTTTAAAACCCCTTTTTGGGTTTGGTTGTTAAGGACCTTTTAGAGGGCCCATTAATCCTTTTTTGGGCCCCTTTTGTGGTATAAACCCTTTTAATGGTTAAACCCCTTCACTCCCTTTTTGGCCTTTGGTTTTTTATCCACAAGTTCTGCCATCAGAGGTTTGCCCATTTACATCAATTTTTGGCCTGTCGTGGTAACGTTTTAATTAGGGCATGCCCCATTCACATCCGATTTTTGGCCCCCCGGGGGGTATCCATGGCACTGCTGTACTAAATTAGCCCCCTTTTTAATCCATTTTTGGCCTGGTGGGGTTAGGGGGTCTTTATAAGGGTTGCCCCCCTTTTCAAATTTTTTTTGGCCTTGTGGGGGTATGGGATCGTTAATTTGTTATGCCCCCCCCCCAAACCATTTTTGGCTCTGTTTTGGGGGTATCGGTCACGGACTTGTCATATGTAGGTTATGTCCCATTTACATCCCATCCTTGGATTTAGCTGGGATTCTCAGGAATCAACAACATGTTTTATCCCCATTCACATAACATTTTTGGCCTCTGTCAGTGGTATCCATCTGGAATCCCTTATATACAGATTATGCACCATTGGCATCACATTTTTGGACTTTTGTTGTGGTATTCGTCGGGGTTTTGTCATTTTTGGTAAGGCCCCCCTTAAATCACTTTTTGGGCTGTCGGGTTTTAGGTATCTGTGTTACGTAGGCTGTACCCCATTTACATTATGTTTTTGACTTCTCTATGGTATCTGTTGAACATCCATTACCCATAAGTTATGCCCTATTGGCATTATGTTTTTGGCCTTTATCGGTGGTATTTGTTGGGCATCTGTCATATGTAAGTTATGCCCCATTCACATTACATTTTTGGCTTGTCAGTGGTATCCATCCTGCATTCGCCATACGTAAGTTATGCCCTATTCACATCACGTTTTTGGCCTCTGTTGGTGGTATCCATCAGGCATCTGTCATATGTAGGTTATGCCACATTTATATTATATTTTCGGAATCTGTCACTGGTCTTTGTCATACGTAGGTTGTGTCCCATTTATGTCTTTGGCCTCACTCAGTATCATTCGGGCATCCATCATACCTGTTATACCCTGTTGGGATCACATTTTTGGCCGGGTGTATCAAATTGGCATTTTCCCCTCATAAATTAGGGCCCATTGACATCACATTTTTTGGCCCTGTATCATTGGCTTCATATACATAAGTTAGTCCCTTGGGGCAATTTTTTTCTCTGTTGGGCGTTTTGTTGGATTTATCTACTAATTAGGGGGCCCCCTTTACTCACATTTTTTTGGCCCCTGTTGGTCGTATAGTTGGCATTC